>VZRX01020029.1:80805-93378 GCA_013398075.1 Notiomystis cincta
TTTCCCCTTTTTCCCAGAAAGATGGTATTTGGGAAAAAAAAAAAAAAATTCACAAATTTAAAAAAAAAAAAAGTAGTTTTCTGACAAACCTAAATGCAACCAACACTAACTTCAGTCCAAAAAGGTAGTGACTCTGCATATTACTTTTTCTAGCTTTTGTCTTTATCTTCAAATATGTCAGCCTGATCACAACATTTCCTTTTATAAGGCATAGTAGGATAAATCTTCACTTTACACCACCCATTTTCATTTTTATTTCAATTATAGCCAGTAGGAAAACCATCATTAGGTAAAACTAAGTAAATTTGCAAAAAATATTCAAATGAATACTGACTCCCTCCTTTAAAAAGGCAGGGGCCAAGCTCTTCTTTAACCACAATGAGGTGCTAGTCAGTTACTTCGCTTACTTTGTTTTTGTGCAATGGCAGTAGAGACTTGAACGAGAATGGTGAAATATTCAGCATATGTTCTGAGCTTGTTTTTTAAAGTTGCTACTAGTAAAATAATATGGCAGAAATAATACCATTGTTTTCCTTGGCATAAACACAGGATATTTTTAATTATTTAATTTGCTCAAGAAACTCAACTGAATGCAGTCTACAGGGCTGAGGAGACAGAAATTGCTGTTACTAAAGCTTAAAAAATGTAACACAGTGGCATCATTAATACCTTCAAAACCAGTGCTAAAATGTAGGCTAATTTAAGTAAAAAACATCCTCTTCTTCATTCAAAATGACACAGTATACCAATTCAGATGGCAGAGAGAAGAATTATACTGGTGAAAAGTAAATGAATGTATCTAACAAATAGTTACTCTGTGTATCCTTACATTTAATTTCCTATGCTCTTAATTTCTGCTTCTCTTTCTTATGATTTTCACTTCCAAGAAACTGAGCAGTTTGTTCCAGATCTTTAAAAATGTCTATTTCTAAGGAGAATGTTGTTACTCTGAGCTGAATGATGATTTAAAGAGGAATTTGTGCCCAGGGCATTGACCTTGGTGGCCTTTTCGTACATTACAATTCCAAAGGAAATCACAAAAGAAGATGGGCTTACTGTAGTTAATGAGATTCCTCACCAAAAACACTAATCTGGGTTAAAACTAAAAGAATGCTGATAAGGATATTACAGCTCATACTGAGAACAAGAAAGGTGCACTGCTAAGATCAATTGTGGATGTTAGGAGGTAGTCTTCAATAGTAGGTTTTTAAAAAAATATCTATCAAAATGGATGTTTGAGAAAAAGCCTTTTAAATGAGGATCTGCTAAAATAGAATAAAACATACCATTTCTACCTTTTTTTTTTTTTTTTAATATTGTACCTGGTACAAATCAACCAATATTAGCAGAAGTTTAACATCACTTTAAAAGAAAGAGATTGACCTACTGAGAAAGTACATGAGTAAATGTGTAGCAATACACTGATTATTACTGTTTCCCCTCAGGCAAATACCTCTCTCTTAAGCATGTGCTTCACTGGAACATTTTGTTTTATTACCTTGTGAGATAAGTGGGGAAAAAAGCCTTTAGTACCTGGGGAATTAAAAAATTCAGACTTGTCATATCAGTGTCTGTTCTCAATTTCATGCAGGGCGCATAATTATAACCGTGTTTAAATTGAGCCCAGAAGAAAGATGGGTTCAAGTGCAAATTAATTTCAGATTATCACAACAAAGGCAATCAAATCTCAACAAGCTTGCCAGCAAAATACTTTGCAAAGGTCCCCAGGTCCCTTCCCACCCCCAACTTACAACAAAGACCTTTCAGCTCAAATTAAGCTAATGATCTAATACAACATTTCTGCCTACCTTTTTGGGTTTTATTATTTACTCAGATGTGTACATTAAGTTAGTGAAAAATGGGGGGAAAAGAGGAAGAAAAGGTGGCACAGAAAGGTCAGTGTTTAGTATCAGTAAAGTGACAAAATAAACAGTCAACAACCCTGACAAGGTCTGCATGTCGTCAAATTGTCTTATTCTGTGGAAACTATCAGAGTGAATTGACAGTGCTGAAAGAACTTGAAATTTATCTGAACCCCTTCTCATACAGACAGAATCCAAAACCAAATAGCATGGCTCACCTCCTCCACCTATCTATCAGCACAGCTTTTATATAAATCCAACATCTTACTCTATCCTATGGGAACCTGCTGGGGAATGAAGGGAATCAAGTGCTGAAAAAATTCAAGTCAAGCCTCATTACCTCCTCATTACCTTTGCAAAAGTGGAGTGAGAGAAAATTTTATCTAGGGAACAGAAGCTTGGGAATCTCATTCAGAGTTCTGTCTGGTTATTGCACAGCCAACCATGGAGCTCTGCCTCTGTGGGATTAAAGTTTTCTTCCCATTTCTCTATAGTAATGATCCACTCATTAAGGTTTTTAAGGTAAATTACCATCACTTATCATTATGCCAGTCACTAAGTAAGCTGCATTAAACAAGGAATGTCAGTCGTACCCTTTGCTTTTCTTTCTTTCCAGTTATCATGAGGAAATAAAGAAAATACATTTTGCAGTTGGTTTTATAATTCTACAGTAATTATATTTTCCCTCTTGTATTTGTTAGACCCTCAGGGCAGACATATTAGATAGAAATAGAAATTATTTTGTAAAAAACAAAAAAAGTATACATGCAGGTATGTAATTCTGTCTTCCTGAAAAAATCCCTTGAAAACATGATTTTTTTTATCAGTTTATTTTCATATTCACTTTGCTTCTATCTGAGGATTTTATGTACCGCCTCACTGCAGCATGTAAGAACTATTCATCTTGCTACATTTAAGTTTGGTTGTTATAATGTGCTTTTTAATTATTCAACTAACCCTTTTTGTTTTAAAGCACTCCTTTTGTCACTTTATCCTTTATTATGCAAATTGTTGTCACAAAATAAAAATGCCCCACATACACCCTATTTTGAGCTTTTTGTAATGCTCAGTTCCTTGCTTCTTGTTCTTTTCCATAAAAGTCTTGAAGCTTCTTGTTTATTTTTTTCTTTTATACTCAGCATTTCCAGGCAAATTTATATGGGCATTTTTAAATTCAAAAATAAATTTGCTGGGTTTTGAGATCACATGTTTCCTTTGGGAAATTTCTGATATTTTTGCTGTCACTTCTCAAACAAATTCATTGGAAGTTCATTTCAAAAATAAACACATAAAAACTATGTAGTAATTACATTGTTTTGCCAACAGAAAAGTGATCTGCAAAGAACTGTATCCCCTCCAAGCATCCATTTGCTTTTCCTATTTGACTGGAGAGATCCTTAAATTAGCCCAGTGTCCATTGTCCCAATCTGTGCCATCATGAGTCTCTGGGTGGTAGCCACCAGCCCATTGTAGATGGAAGAGAAGGCCACAGAACTAACCTTCCCAAAACAGCCAAACTTCCAAGGTGCAATGAGCAAGAAGAAGAGGAGAGTCAATAATACTTTAGAACCTTCATTGGAAATATTGGGCCTCATCCATTTGCAAGAAATATACAGTGGAAGAGAAAAAGGGGGCGTGAGAAGATAAAGGGTGGGAATGGCAAAGGCAGTCAGAACAGACTAGAGGAGGGAACTAAGAAACAGAAGATAAGACCTGGGAACTCTCATGGCTCCAGTAAAATGCCAGGTAATATCAGATTTAAGACAAGTGAAAATAAATTCCTAACAAAAGTAAGCTGCCTTCAAAACTGTAAAAGGCTGCCTTAGTTTCTCTGCTACCAGTTGCTTTTCTAGACTTCCTCCTCATCTTCACCATGATGTTTTTTGCCCTCTTTCTACAGTTTGATTTCCTTTCTTAACACTTAGAGGTCCTATATGGAATTAAAAAAAAGTGATTTTCCAATAGGGCATGTATTTTTGCAACTTTACCTTTTATGTAAAGCACAATCCCCATTAACTCTACAACAGTTATGGGTTGGAACACAAAATGTTCCTGTGACATAAAGAAGTGAAACTGATTATTTTGCATGCAGTGATATTCTGTGGAGCCATGAACCTCTGTTGTAAATTTTTGAAAGTACATTTTAATCCTTCTGGCAGACAAAATCTTGAAAATAAGACTTTAGTGTCTCCAAATACTCTGAAACTAAAAAAGAAAATAGAAAGAATCAATGTTACATTATCTTTTAAAATACTCTGATAATGAACCAGTCATGTGAGGCCCGTCTGAAACCATTTGAATATGACAAAATGGATTCTAAAGTGATTAGTTTTACCTTCTTTTGCTACATTTTAAAATCTAGTTTTCCTTAAGCACCAGATATTAATGAGTTAATGTGCCAGTCATGAATGTGAAGTTACTGTCTGTAAATCTCTGATCTTGAAACGACTTCAAAATACGTTTATCAGTTCAGCAGGATTTTTGCATGTGGAAAAACAATGGCCTTTTAGGACTAAACCTGGTTAGGATGCAGTCAGAATTATTTTTAAGAAGGAAATAGTACTGTTGCAGGCTGGGGGAAAAATAAACAGCTTCATGCATAAAATATCACTGAGGTTACCTAGTTTAGAGAATGCAGGTGAAAATGAAAAAAAATCCCAACCACTTTAGACTAGATACTAAATGAAATTCATATAACCTATTTATCTTTGGCTTTATGTTAATTAAAAATATAAGACTGGTCTACATAATTATTTGTGCTCAGTTGTACATACTTCAACATCATGATAGTGATGTTTTCAATACTGAGTATAAATCTTTGTAATGCCTTTAAATCCCTGAGAATTAATAACCAAATATTAGCTAATACCCATTGACATCCAAGAGCAATTAATCAAAAGACGGCAAGTTACAGTCATATGACATGACAAAAAGCAGTATAATAAAATCACTTGAAGAGAAAATATGCTTTTTCCTTTAACATCTAGAATAACCATGCTTAATACTTGCTGCTGCAAACACTGAATGGGCATTCTCACATGCAGCACAAATATATAGATTCCTTGTCAATGAAAAGTGCTTATTCTGTTCTAGGCTGACAGTGGAAATATCTTCAATGCATTTTTGTTTCAAAATTGGTGATTTTTATATACAAATACATACTTTTTTATATTGCAACTGATTATAACCTCAGTACTGCAAGACTTTGATGACTATTATAATAATTTTATTGCAGGTTTCCACTTCATGGCAACACCATAACAAACATGCCACGTCTATTTGTCAAATATGTGAAGGATTGGGCCATTCTGTGAATAAATATAAATAGGACTAATATACAAATAAATACAAATGGGAATACTATCACTTTAGAGTCACATATATTTCCTCAGACAGAACAATCTACTGAGAAGCAGTAGATTATTGTGCTGCACTCAGAGTGTGGGAAAGGCTGCAGAGTCTGTACAATGATTACACTTTGTAAAACATAAACTAAGGTAATATGAATTGCAAATAGCTTTGGCTTGATATGCAGAATATTGTAATAAGCATCCTCCCAAACTTGAGTAATCAGAGGAAGAGCCCCTTACAACTTCAGTCTTTGATCTCAAGATAATTCTGGATTTGTTTTGCCACTAAAATTACTCATTTTTTCCTGAGGCAGCAGTAGGAATGCAGAGCTAAGGCCATGCTCAGTCATTTTACTACACCTTGAGGTGAAATTTCACCAGTTTGGCAGATGGATACATTGTCTTAAACACCTCAAATGTGCAGATTGGTCCAAAATATATAATCACCTGAAATACTGAGGACTGCTTTTAACCAATTTTTTAATAACTTTTTTCAAATACATTCATAATATATGCTAAGTTTCCTGTGTCATACATGAAAGTTATCAGTTTCATGGTTCATAACAAACTAGATGATGGGGAAAGATTACAGCTCTCAATTTAAAGGTAATTTTAATCACCTTTCAATGTTGTTTTCTCTGTCTTTACTACAAATGTGAAAATCCCATTTTTCATTAAATGTCAAATTGTTCCTTAATTTCTTTTGGAGTCAAAGAAATACTCCATTTTAAGAACAATTTTGTTTAATAAACTGGATTACATTGTAAGGCAGAGGTGACTGGTACCAGTTCTCTCCTAGAGTGAAATTACTTACTTCCACCAGTAAAATCTGGGCTTCATTCCAGGGCTGTAACTAACCATGTTAGCCACTAGCTGACTCCACCAGGTCCAGTGAGTCTTGTGGCGCTTTTGTGAAGTCACAGAAGGCGAGAGGACCACAGGCCCTGGAGCACGTCCGCAGCACCGACCACAGCGCACACGCTTCCTGCGTACCGCACGTCTCAAGAGCCCCCCGAACCACACACTCCCGGTGATCTCTGCTGACGAGCTACGATTCAAAAAGTGTCATCGTTTGATGGTGTCTAAGGAAATGCTGTCACATTGTGGCCACTGTCCAGAGGCATGCTTTACTTTGTCTCAGTGTCTCTTTTCTCATGGCTAGACCCCATATCTTATCTGTCTTTGGACACCAACGTCCAGATGAGAATGTCTAGCTGTGCAGCTGAAATACACTCTGCTGCCCCCACCCATTGCCACTACAGACATGTTCTTGAGCAAAGAGCCTGGGAAGAGGCAGCATTTGTGCCATGCAGCTTTTGTGAATGCTAAGGAGGGAATAGCAAACTACATTTCCAACTACATTTCCTAGGGTAATCTCAGAGAACAGCCCTACAGTTGAAATATAGCTCTCATACAGGTCATGGAAACTGACTGGTGTATTTTTCTCAGGAGTCCAGACACTCTTCCCTTGTCTCTATCTCTGCCACCACAAGGCCTCACACCTTTAGAAATACTTAAAATGAAAACAAACTCTCTTCTACATGCACTTTCTAATAGCATTAAAATAAATCATCATCTATAAAGCCAAACAATGCCACAAAGCTGTTTCCAGCCATGAGTTGGTTTCAGTAGTGCTTACCAGCAGCCAACATTGAGTTGCAGTATTTTCTTTCTATTTAAAGAACTAAATGGGGAGCTTTTTCCAAATCCCAAGTCAACTTTTTAAAATAGAAAGTAACATACAAGAGCTTGCAAATCTGCTTGTAATCAGGACTCCTGGAAGTTACATCTGGTTGACAGATTTAGAGCACCACAAGTGTAGAAAAAGGAAGGGTAGAAGAATAGCAGCAGCAGCATCAAGAACTGAAGAGGATAAATAGAACAGCAGCAGCAGAAATTAAAGGAAGCATCTATAAAACAATGGATAACAATGAATAAAATATATTTCATGCTAATGACCAATACCACAGGATATAGATACTGAAAGAAAAGGTAACACACTGTCAAATATGTTCTCCCTGACTGACATTGTTAAGAGACACACCATAAGTATTTCTTGATAAATTTTGATTTAAAGATAACTAGAAGTATTTCTAAGTCCTTCTGAGCAGCCTATGTGGTATTTATGACTTATATGCATCACTACTGGGTAAAAAATAATGGATACCTATAGCTACCCAACAAATTCTTCACAAGACTGAATACATATAGATCTTTCACACTTATCCCTTAAATAAGCATAAGACTATGAAGTCATTAGTTTACAGTGTTTTACTTTGAACATACAGAAGTCTTGCAAAGCCTCTGGGAGTTTTACGAAGCCAAGCTTTGTCAATCCTCATCCATTTCAGTTCAGGAATTCTCATGTTCCAACCATGAGCAATTACTATCGTTAATTTTGTTGGAACAACATTAACAGCTTTTGACAGTAGTATAGCTTTAGCCTAAAGCTGCTTATAATTGTATTTTACTATCATAAAAGTAGGTCTCCGAATTTGGTAAATATTTTATTGAAGATAAAAAGATAAAAAGATAAAAAGATGAGTGGTATGATTTACAAAGTGCTACTTCAATAAAATGCACAGGTACAGTCAGATATATGCATACAGACACAGAGATGTTTCTTAAATTTTGCTTAATATTTCTCCCTCTCTCTCTGACCACTGGGGTTTTTAAAGACAGGAAAACTACTTCAGAATTAGCAATCACTTTAGAAATATTTCTGAGTATCAAATGATGTTCAGAAGTCAAACATCTTACATATTCTGTGGCAGGCATACATTGCTTGTCACCAAAAGATTGTCACTCTGGAAGAGTCAGAGAGGCTGAACCAACCGAACACCCTTTATTGAAGGTGCGGTTTTGAAACATTTCAGTGCTGCTCTCTGTTGTGATAAGTTTGCTTGGGTTTGGCAATATAATCTTTGGGTTTGGAGAACCTGATCTTTTTTTCCAAAAAAACAAACAAACAAAACAAAACAAAAACCCCCACAAACCCACAAAACAAAAAAACTCCACCCAAGGCAGAAAAACAAGTAAGAAAAAGATTCCTTCCATTTTCCTTTCTCATCAGAGACATGATGGGTTGTAAACAAGAAAAGGGATCAGAACATAAAGTTTAGCAGGGTAAATGTAAAAACAACATGATGGACTAAACAAAAGTTTGAGGACTAACTTGAGGACTAACTTCCAGAAAGTACAAAAAACATTAGAAAAGCTTTTTCATGCACATCAGAGTTGAGAAATGTGGAAAGGACAGGACAGAAAAAGGGAAAGGGGAAAGAAAAGGAAAGGGGAAGGGAAGGGGAAGGGAAGGGGAAGGGAAGGGGAAGGGAAGGGNGAAAGGAAGGGGAAAGGGAAGGAAAGGGGAAAGGGGAAAGAGGAAAGAGGCAAGACAAGGGAGAAGAGAAAATAAGAGAAATTTTATTAATGACTGATGTGAAAAAAGTGGATAAATGCCTATAGCCACAGTTCTTCTCAATAAAAGGTCCTCTGAAAGTCCACACTATAATGAAATGTTTCTAAACTCATTTATCAGACAAAAATATAAAATGAACAGTGCTAAGTCACCAACCAGAGATAATACCTACCCAAGAATCCTAAGATGATGGAAGAATGAACTATCTGAATTTTTATGGATAATCTTTGTTTGAAATAATTTGTTAACTAAGCAATGGTGAAAACAGATTTTTTTTAAAATGCTGCTTATGCAAATGAAGGAACTACAGACTAGGAACTCTAACATCTATATTGTGCAATTCAGCAGCAACTATTGTAAAGAATATAATCAGTGGACATATTAATAAATTACATGTAATAGGAAGGAGCTAGAACCACTTCTGTAAAACGAAATAATGTCTAACAAATCAATACAAGTTCTTTAAAAGATACACAAGAGAATGAATAAGATTCACCCTGATGATACAGATTATTTGGATTTCCAGAAAGCGTTTGACAAGATCCCTTACCAAGGGTCCTTAAAGAAACTGAGAAGTCAGAAGATTAAAAAGAAGATTCTTGCATGTATAAATAATTGGTTAAGATTGGAAACAGAGATTAAGAGTCCTTTCTCAGTGTAGAAGGAGGATCCCTGTGGAGCTCTGCAGTCATGTTTTTGGGTCTTGTACTGCTCAGTGTATTTCTAAACAACTGGAAGGAAGAGAGGGTGAATATAAAGTGTCAACAGTTCCTTACGGTATTAAGCTATTTAAGGCAATAGAAAAAAGAGCTCACTGTGAAGTAGGGCAGATAGTTCTACTGGAATTCAGATAGTGCAGTCACTTCTTACTCTTAATCTGGCACTGTATCGCACCTTCAAGCATGGGGCAATTAAATGTTACATGAAATTCATTGAAGGTAAGTATTTAGGTAAAAAGATGGATATGGAAAAGTGACAACCCTTATTTCAGATATATTCTTACAGACTCTAAGCCAGCTTTTACCATTTAGGAGTTAGGCCTTCAGTTACAGCAATGAAGAGATTCTTGTGAATCTTTAATGCTGACCCCAAGTTAGTCCTGGGGAAATTTCAGAAAAGTGGGAAAAATCTTGTGTGGCAGCCTTTCAAAAGGGCAAAAGGATGAATAAGTAAAAGCTAGTTATCCTGGTTATCTGGGAATTATGAGAGGATAGTAACACTCCATAATTTCACCCGAAACAGCCCATTTAAAATTTAAAAAAAATATGATGTGTTGCCAATGACGAATATAATTCAAAAAGATAAATGTTGTAATACACTGAGACTTCCATAAAATTCACAGTCTTTTAGGAATAAATTATAAAAAATTGACCATAACCCCCCATTACATAATATATAAGAATTAATACTTGATTGTGTGAGAGCTCAGAAATTACTGCAGATAAGGAATAGTCTTCATAGGATTTAGAATTTGTCCTATTCTTGCAATGGGATGGTAACAGGTTTGAAAGCCCAGATGAGTAAATCAGTATTCTTCAATCAAGTACACAGCTCATATGATAAATGCATTTTAACCATAGATCAAACAGCGAAGTTTGTGGTGGAGTTGATTACTCAGAAGACACCTCAGAAAGAACTTGTACATGAAAACAAGAAAGAAAGTTGTGGCTTGGAGGAATCTTCACAGTATTCCAGAGCTTCCACCTGCTGCTTCCTAAAGCCTAATATAAAAATACAAACAATCTAAGCAATCTTTCTGAAAGCCAGTACCTCCAACTGAAACTACCTGCAGCAGAATTAGGTTCAATGCAATCTACTTATATTGGAATTATAATTTCAGTAACTTGAAATTTCCTCAGTCACTCGGGCTAATGTCATATTGAAAATGTTATCTATTATCTTTTATCACATGAATTTTTTTATCAACATGTCCTTAATTGCATTTTTTAACATTTGTTTTTCAGTTATACATGGACCCACAAGTTTGTATCTCTTAAAGCACAGAAAAATTTTGACATATTAGCAATCAACATTTTTGTTCACAGTCAAGTTACATTGCATTCAATTTATGAATATTGCCACAAGGCAAAAGAAGGAATGGATGCAGAGATAAGGCTGCATTTTCTCTTTTCTTCAGAGAGTAGAGTAAATGCTCTTGCTCCAATCTGTTACCTATTCCACCCTGTTTTCATCTTACTCTTTGTTTAACCATGATTGTCTGTGCAACACAGATTCTGTTCAGTAATATTTTTAACCCAATCTTTTCCTAACTTGCCCTAATCCTGGTTTTACTTTTAGTAATAACCAACCACCTCCCAATGAAGTATAATGTCTACCCTAGTCCCAGTCTTTTCTTCTCACTGAGTCTTCATCACATTTCCAAACCTCCCTCATTACAAGTCTTTTCTTGTTATAACACCTTGGCAGAAGCTCTGACTCACACTCCAGATTACAGCTCACAAGCCTTGCTGACCTAATTCTGCTCCTTATCTTCCCCCAGATCTGTCTTTTGAACCCCTCCTTTATCCAGATTTCTTGAGTGGTAGCTGGAGGCCACATGCAAAACAAAACACACAGGACAACTTGACCTTCATTCTGACATTGGTTCCAGCCTTTCCCTTGCCCTGCACAAGACTGCAAGTGAAATGGAAGTCTCTGACCAGTGATACAATCCAGGATACTCCCTTGCCTGCTGTGAAAGAGGCCACATATGGTTCAACAAGCAGTAGACACATGCTTGCGGAGGGAGTCTTTTGAAATTTTAGCTTTTTAATATGAAGGAAGTTGGCTGAGTGTTATCTTTCAAATGTTTATTATTTGGCCAAATTTCAACAGATTTTGAAGGGGCCAACAAAAAAATCCCAACACCTCCCTGATACATATTTCAAGTCTTGGCTGGAAAGGAGGGGGTTTCTGGTCAAAGAAGTAATGGACCACTGAATCACTTAGTTTGAAATTAAAGTAAAATGCAAAAATAAATCTTAACCTGAGGTTGACACAAAACATGGAGAAATTTCCATCCCAAGGACTGAAATTGTGCCAAGCTATAAGCAACTGAATAATAGGAATTTAAAATGGAGACTGAAAATGAAAATTATTGATAATTTTAATATTGGTAATGATGTGATGTTACCATCCTGCCTATAATAACTGACAAGTAGCACTCTCTTATATAGGCTAAAAGTAAAGGAATATCATTTACTACGACTATATGGACAAGCAGCCACATAATTATGTATCTTTCTCTTACAGCAAAGTGGGTGAGATAAGAAACTAGGTGATGCAGGATTTTGCTTCTCCACAGAAATAGGATTTTCATTGGTTTCACCAGTTGTGCAAATTTGTTTCTGTACAGCCGTATTTTCTTTTAAATCCTAAGGAACAGACATTTGTCCCCTAGGACAATTTTTCAAACATATATGAAAATATCCTTAGTTGCTGTGTAGAGTGAACAAAATCCATATCCAATATCCATACGCAATTATGTTCCATTAGTCACCCTTCCTTCCATCCCTCCTTCCTTCCTATTACTCCTCTACCAAAGACACCTGGCTTTTTATTAACTATTGCACAGATTGAGGATGTCATCATCGAGCTACTGCGTACCAAGTTTTCACTTGACATTTTGCCAGAAAAATTCTGCTTCCTTAAAGACTGGATGCTGTAAGCTCTATTATCACCAGTATTTCTGATCAGTGTATTGTCCTAGTTTATCTAAATAAGTGACAGTCCACTTAACCCATAAGAACTCTAGCATCTTTAATAAAAGCCTCATTATTTTTCCCCCTCGTATTCCAACACCTTACTTGCCAAAGGTCAGTAAAGAAGTGTTTACCATTCAGCTTCAGAAACATCTCCCAGCAAATTGCATGAATGAAGAATTACAGTCAGGTATTGTCATGCATAGAATGTTTCCATATTGCAGTCTGAGGTTGAGGGGGGG
>VZRX01020029.1:93392-140112 GCA_013398075.1 Notiomystis cincta
AAGGGGGTGTCTCTGTCTTGGATTAGATTTGTGTCTGTTTTACAATGGTTTTCACTTGGCATAAACTTGGAAGTGGAGAGGGGACCAAACTGTAATAACTTAATATATTATGAGCCTAAATCTAAATTAGTGTAAGTGGGGTCTGATCTACATACAGTGTGACATAGACACAGGGGAGTGTACCATTTGTACGTTTTTCCTCTTCAGCCTAAATTCTCCATAAAAATTATTTTGTGATCTACCATTAAAATACTAATAAAAATTTTAAAAACAAAACCACTGGGAAAAATATTATTGATTAATCTTGCCAACTTTTTTTTTTCTATTGTTGCCAATGAAAATTCCTTTTCATTATCATAGTATGCTTAGTACGTTTTTGTAATCTTTTATTCAAAGCTTTCTCTTAATGACAACATTTGTTTCATCCAGCTTCCTTATCATCACTTGAATATTTTTACCAGTACAATACCTGCACTGCTTCCTGTTTGTAGAGGGTGTAAAATGTCTGTCTTTACCACTTCAGACCAAAATGTCTCCTGTTATCTCTTCACATCTTTCTCACATCTTTATACAGGAACACATGGAGATCTGTACGTGTATTAAATGTATGTTACAGTAAGCATGCATGCTAGAACCAGATTTTGCATTAACCTATTCATGTAGAAACATCCTTGGTTCATCACAGAACACCAGACTGACTTTAAAATCATGCTGTCCTTTAGTATAACCTTTGTGGCACACTCTACTGGTTGCATTATGCAGTAGCTTTATAAGACAGTAATATTATGCCTGATAGTCTGATATCCTATCACACCTCAGAGAACACACCAATTAGTTGCATCCTAGATGGCAATCAGCCCACTCCCCATCATTTTACTGAGAAGGGGTCTAGCTGTTTCTTTGTGCAATGCATGAAACTCTGAGGTGCTTTTCAATTCTTTGGTTTGATGAAAATAACGTACCCATGGCACCACACAGAATTTCCCTAAATCATTTCCATGGCAGGAATGCTGTGCTGACTTGGACAAGATAGTGGGATTGTATTCATACTGAATGTCATGGATTGAAATCTTCTTGGCCATGAAAGGTGATGTATTTTCAGTAGCAGAAAGTCTTTAATTGTTAACATACATAGGGAAGCTCTACTAGATTAATTCTACTACTAACAAAACTCTAATTTTGGCTTGTTCTTCAAAATGCTTTGTTCTACTCAGGGATATTGTCATCTCTTCTCAGTCTAAAATAGCTTTCAAGCAATAAAACATTTCAGCTAACAACTTTTATCTCTTTTTAATCACACGTATGTCTGCATGGTCCAGTTTATTTCTGAAAAGTCAGTATATTTTTATCAATATTTTATTTATATATTTATTTCATTATTTAACATGGTATAGGTTGGGGTTTGTATCACCTCAGCTTTAGAAAAAATTGTTAATATAAAAGAGATTTCCTTTAGGGAACAAAGGTATTAATACTACTAGAACTTTAAAGCAATAACATTTAAAGTTCATACAAAATTCTAAAATTGAGATATAAAAGTTGATATAATGATATATATCTAGCTATATATCTGGTAATTATGGTGTATGGCTATTACATATACATATTTAATACCTTATAGATACAGTGGTGATAATGGCATCATTTCCATGAGTATATTACTTTCAGTCAATTATTTTTGCTATTTAATAGTAATTATAGACTATCAATAAGGCCCAATAAAAAAGCACTGCTACCTGAAGGCTTAGGGACAAGGGAATAAGATCCCATAGATAATTTCAAGTAAGTAAAGTTTGCTGTAACTCTTGAAGATGCTATAACTCTCAAGACCTTGCACATTAAAACTACTTGATATATTATTGTCATATTTATGTCTAGGTTTTAGATCAATGGACTAAACAGATCTACAGGATCTATTTTAACTGGATTGTTAAAAGTAAGGTTAATAGAAAAAAAAACCATCTTAAATGCTCAATAAAAGCAAGGGATGTGGAAAGTATTTTTAGGTGAAGTTTAGGTGAGGGGGTGATACTAGATTGATTTTTTAAACTGATTTTGAAGATTTTATATCAGCTTGCAACAATTTGCAAACTCGCTGAATTGCAAAACTTGGAAAACTATTCTCATAGTAAGGAGTTGTACTTACACTGAGCAAGGATGCCAGATTAACAGTCCTACTACACGTTTGCAAACAGCCATTAGGCAATTTCATGCATCAGCTTTCAGCATCAGTAACCTGAAGTGAGGCCCCTAAGGGAGAAAACCAGTATTTTGGCTATAAACCTATGGCATATGTTTGACCTTGAAGGACATATTGAAGAACAAATTTTTAACATTAAAAACATCTATAATTTTTCTACCTCTCTTAAATGACTTGACTGTCTGTTGGGTTCCTAATGTCCCCAAAGGATAATTCATGATACCTCACCATTCATAATATTTATCTCATGTCATAAGCATTAATTTTACTTCCTTTATAATTTTCAGAAATGGGTTATAACATGAGATATTTTTTCCTCTTGGCTTTTTATTGCAACTCTGCTGAGCAGAACTCTGTGTGACCCCAGTGTCATGTGTGTTTCACTTGGGATTCAGGCTTCCTGTGACTGCACTCTACAGGTGGAGTCTGAACCCACAAATCTCAGGTATCATCAAGAGAGGTGATATCTTGTTAGCCTGACTTTAGTGACATTGGGCTTTTGTGATCAAATAGGCTATAGGGTCATAGGTTTTTTCCCTATCTTTTCATTTCTGTTCCATTGTGGGAAATTATCCATCTAAGATTTCTCTAATTCTAAGATAATTTTTTTTTCTTTTTAGTGGCTCCTGGCTATGTATTCTTTCTTATGGGCCTGAAATAAATCATGTCAAACAAGACTCTATATGTGACAGTACCTGCCTCCCTGCTCTCATGCTTCTGCAGATCCCCCTTCATAACTATATCAGTAGTGCCTTTGGATGAAGCAATTTTGTGGGGTGCTCCCATACTCTCAACAATCAAGACATGTCAAATTATCATCTGCCTGTTTTACTGATGCAATGTAACTCATGCTTAATAAATGGTAATCAGGTCTAAAAGGCAACACTAAACTAAATATGTTTCACCTTTTATCACTGAATAGCATTTAGGTGAGAAAAGATTCAGGCCTCTGTCTTGGCTTCAGCCAAGGATAGGGCTACTTATTTTGCTGTAGCCATGAAGGAGTGCATGGGAAGAGCACAGCCAGCAGGTCAAGGGATTTGATCCTGCACTTCTACTAAGTCCTGGTGAGGCCACATCTGGAGTGCTGTGTGTAGTTCTGGGCTTCTCACTACAAGAGAGACAGGGAGCTCTGGAGTGGGTCCAGGAAAGAGCTACAAAGTTGATCAAGGAACAAGAGCAAGTCTCTTTCTAGGAAATGCCAAGAGGTCTGGACCTGCTCAGCCGCAAGAAGAGAGCACTGAAAAGTGACCTCACTGCCTATAAATATCTAAGGCAGAAGATGGATCCAGACTCTTCGCCATAGTGCCAGCCAGTAGAACAAGAGGCAATGGGCAGAAATTCATGTGCAGGAAGTTCCACCTAAATATGAAGATGAACTTTATTGCGAGTGACCATGCACTGGAATTCACTGGCCAGAGAGACTGTGGAGTGTCCCTTCCTGGAGCAATTCCAGAAGAGTCTGGACACAATCCTGTGCCCATGTGCTCTGCAATGACCCTGCTTGAGCAGGGAGGTTGGACCAGATGACCCACTGTGGTCCCTTTCAGACTGACCCATTCTGTGATTACGTGATTCTGTGGAAATAAATTCAAGGCAGGTTTCCTTACAGCTTTAGAGCTCTTGAATATATATAATATCCATACCTCCTTCTGTTCCATGGGGAGAAGATGAAGACCTGTAGAAAATAATTCCAGAAAAGATCACCAAATGACCAACCCTGATGATCATGTGGTCTTCTCCTTCTTTTATATCACAAACTTTATATATCACTCAGTTTCATACAAACCCTAAGGTTTTAATTAGACCAAAGTGTTTCAGAATAAGCTCTGCACTACAGACTGAGAAGTGGAGATCAAGGCATTAGTAATTCCAAAAGACCCTTTGATGTTAGAAAACTGACGAAGTGAGAGCTGCCCTGATGATTCCCAAAAGCTGAACCACATCCTATGTTGCAGTGGAAGCTGAAAACACCTTTACACTCAGCATAGATATACACACACACCAGCATCGAAAACCAGGTCAATCTAAGTCAGGCTTGACCTTAATCAGACAGTCAGCCCAATCCTCAACCTTATGCAGAACACAGCCATCAAGAACCAAAGAAAGTTTGCCTTTGCTAACTTTGCTAACAGTTCTGAGCAATCTACTGTCCCATGTCTAGTTGTATGAGGAAGGACAGGAGAAATAAAGAGAAATGCCCACCTCTGAGTACAGCCTGCTAATTACAGCTGGATATACCTCTGAGCATTTCCAATCTCCTTTGCAGAGACAACAGGTGATATATTTAAAGTGTCAACATTTCTAGATTCTAGTAAAGGTGAAAAATGTGGATAAGTTTGCACTATAGAGCACAGAGATCTAAGCTAGCTCAAAATAAGGCTAAGACTGGAAGCAGCACAGCCACGTCAGCATAACTGCACTAGCCAAAGCATAATTCAGTGCAGTAATCATGCATCTGCACTGCTTCCAGGACCCAGAGTCCAATTTCTGTGCAGAGTTGTACACATGTGTAGATGTACTCCCTCATCTGGAGCTAGCCTGAAAATCTTAAACAGAATTGCACACCGTAAGGCAGTTCATCCCACATACATGCTTCCTATTGTTTCAGGTCACGCAAGGGAGTACTTTTAGACTTCAAATGCATTTCAGTATTCTCACAACGTAGCATCTCCTTTGCCTTATTAAAAACCACTGCACTGTAAAAAGCCTTCTTGACAGAGCTACTTGCTAAATATTTTCTCTGAAACTGATCAGGCAGGACTTGCCCCTGTTCATTTCCAGGAAATCTCAATGACCAGTTTATATCCAATATCACTGTGCATGCAATCCTTCAAATGGGCAATGTCTCTCTTTTAGGAAGAGTCTCAGGAAAATACGTAGCTCTTATTTCAATTACTGTCATTGTTCTTTTAATGAACACATTTTAGGCATGAGCTCTACTATCCTTTGCTTCCTCTCACAGCTGTTAATTTTTCACCTATATCTTTTTAACATAATTTAAGAAGTGACTTGACTAACACCCACCTGCTCTCCTCAGAAAACCTATTCAACTTTCCTACCCATTGGTCATTTAAAACAAATTAAAACACAGAGAGCAAAGCCATATTAACTTCCTTCCTTTCTCAATCCCTTGAGAAAAGGCCTTTCCAGCATTGACTGTGTCTCTTATTTGACTGACTTTTGGGCTTTTGATTGGTCCTTGGATACAGCAGTGAGAAGATATTTCCTGTGTTGTAGAGTGTAATAAGAGCAACAGATTTTACTCTGAGCCACGAGCTGAACAAGGGAGGAAATTGGAGTGCCTCACAGTAATTAATCATTGTATGATGAGACCTGTCAAAACCCTTTCTAGAGCTGATATTGCTGTCAATAACCAGTTAGTACATTGCCATCTGTGACTGCTTAAAATATCAGCCTATACTACAATCAACATATTTTTTACTTACACATCTTTTTTATTTACCAAATATAATTCTCCTAAGTACTATATGTGCTCCAGTGTTTGCCAGATGACAGCACTTCTGGTGTCAATATCTAAAACTAAACACTTTTGCCCTAAGTAAGTATCCAACAAATCCCCTGAGCTGTAAAATAAAGTACCAACTAAATTACATTTGTATCTAGTCTAAATTCCAGTGGTAAGAAAAATTTATTACCAAACATTTGTACTCTGGATATTGGCTTATGGTTGAATGAGGAAAAAAGAGAAGTATCTCAGAGTAGTTTCATGTCATACTGAAAGCTTAAATAAATAATAGCTGCCAGATTCTCAGCTGATATGAAAAAAAAAAGGAATTCAACTGTAACTGTAGAAAAGTATGTTGCTTTACATCAGCTGAGAATCTTGCCCAAGCAAACCTGAGACTAAATTTGATAATTTCTAAATTTTATAATTTTTTTCACTAACTGAAAGCAGCAGCAGGACTGTCTTTCTCCAAAATCTAACTTTCCTTTATCAAATGTCTGTGGAATAAGCCAGGAGTCTTGTGTGTATTTGTGGAATAAGCCAAGAAGTTTTGAGGCAAGGCTCAATTTACCTCTAATAATATCTTACTTAGGAATAAAAAAAAATAAAAATTTGAAGTTGCTTTTCCTCTAACTCAGTGGCCGCATGCAGCCTGTGAAATATTATTCTGTTGTCTGTAGCCAGAGAAAATTAAAATGTTCAAATAGAGGACAAAAAGGAAGGTAAAGGAGGATGCTGTCCACAGTCAGTTATTTGTGAGGTACTGCTTTTAAGACATTTCTGTGTTTCACATGCTGATAATTTAGTATTCTGTTTCTTCTGGATCCCCCTGCAAGGAAACTAACTATTCCTGGGCACCCTGTAAGGAACTTGACTAACTCAGAGTCATATTCCAAGACCCAAACTACATACCTAATGAATGGGCATCATGCATTCTTCTGAGTTTTGTCTGCAGAGCCCTGCAGAATTCACCAGCAAAGTTTTGAACACAGTTAACCTCTTTAATCTTAAGAGCATATGATACACAGTGAGCAACTGAATTCTGCTCCTTGGTGTCAAAGGATGTTGTAAAATGTCAGTTGTGGGACACTCTAAAGGGGGAAGAAACACAAGAGGCCTAGGGAAACAAAGTAGGGAGGCCACAAGGGAATGCTGTGAGTGATAAAATATCATTTGAAGAGTCCAGTCATGGAGAATGGGAATGGAAGAGGTTGCCTGCAACCTTCTCTCTGTAGAAAAGTAAGTGGATGAAAACATCTCCTGCGTTTGCTTCCAGTAGTCAGTAAGCTTCACTGCTTCTCCTGTCTCTCCTCATCCTATTCCTTGTTAGCAATGTCTGGAAAATAAAAACCAACTCCATTGTTTCGTGTGGTCTGGATGTGGTGAGAGCAACCAAACCTGAACCCTGACATATAGCAGGTCCTTGGTGTTCTACTCTTTAAGTGACCACAATACATCCCATCATTTGCTTGCACTCACATAACTGAGGTAAACAGAATATTCTGTTGCAGTAACTTATCCTGTTCATTAACTATCCAAATTTCCTGCCAGAAATGCAGGAATGCATCAATTCTCAATTATCTCATATCTCTCGTCACTGCTACAAAATATTGAATAGATTATTACAATAAAAACGAAAAATCCCTGCAATACTGAGCTCAAACCTCACATATTCAGTGCTAACTCTATGTTTACGTATCATTACCCATAAGACAAACTCTTTCTTGTGTACTGTGTTAATTTTGAATCCCTGATTTTGAACTAAAATAATGTATATAACTATCTATATATGTCATATATACAGGTTTGTAAGACATGTGATGTCTTACCAAAACCTAGGTAGCTTGTATCAACACAATTCCATTTTGCAACCAAAGAAGTAATCTTGCACAAAAGAAAGTTATTTTGACAGGGTCTATTTTCCATATGCTTATGTTGATTGGCATTCATTCCATTTTCCTCCTTTCATTCTTTTAGTAACAGAGTCCCATTTCAGTAACTCTATTATTTTGCCTGAGATCGATGTCATGCTGACAGCCCTATAATTATGTGGGTTGGCTCATTTAGTCTTTTAAGTACTGGCATGGTGTTATCTTTCTTCCAGTCCTTTGGAATGTCCTTAGTGTTCGTAGGGCTACTGCAAATCAACATCCTGGTACACACCAGTTGAATGCATGCTGGTTTACCACTCACCAGTAATTCACTTCTATAATCCATTTTACAGAAGTTTCCAGCAATGAGAATCTTGGACAGCTTTGTGCTTTATTGCCTAAGTTGCAGTTTCTGAATAAGAACTTTAACAATGTCATCACTGAAGTGAGAAAAAAACCTTCAAAACCATTTCCCTGTGCATTTTTATTTAAAAAAATTACAGATGTTTCTGCCTTAAAGCATGCAGGATGTGTTTTCCTATATACATGCTTGTATATTTGTGTGTGTTTATAGATTCATAAATTCACATATCAAACTAACTGAATTACTTGAAAAATTATTTGTGGTCAGGATAATACCGGCCATGCTTATACTAAAAAGTGGTTTAGTGCAATAGGAGGAGTCAGCAGATCAAAACATTTGCTGCTGTAGCTCCTACATCTAAACTGTTTTTCAGTCAGGGTCTTACTCTTTACTCAATTTGGTTTGGTCCCCTGGCCTTACTGTCCTTTCTATGTGATGGTTCCTATTCATCTGGAGGACAAGACACAATCCAAGATGCGGATATTTATACCTTTACTCCGAGTTTGGAGTTGCATTTGGTGTGCAACAAAAGCAGAACATTTTGACTTGTTAGAAATCCATCTGCACACAGCAAAACTACTCTACAAATCCAAATCAAACTGCAGCAAATGCTTGGCCAGGAAATTTGTTTTCAAGCAGTGGTACTGTTCTCAACCAAAATGCAAATGTACACACAATCACTAAGAGTATTTTGTCATAATGAAAGAACTCATTAGAGAATATTTCAGTTAGTTTGTTTCTTTTGATTGATATTTTAGAATCAGGGTTTTTTACACTAATGAAGTATATGATATTGCATCAAAGATGAGAATTATATCTACTGTGTATATATCTATATTATTGATTTATTGAAGAAAAAGAGACATTTAGTTTCTCACAGCTTAATGGATATTTTTAGATATTTGTTACATTTACTTAATCTGGAACCAGGCTGAATCTAAACCAGATGCCACAATTATCTACTGAGAAGAGGTGCTGAGTGAGATTTAATTCTACCCATGTCAAGCATTTAGATCAGTGTATGGCTCTATGTAGTTATTCTAACTACACTCTATACAGCACAGATTGATTACCACTCAGTAGCTGAAAAAGGCAGCTAACTCTTGCTCAATCCTAAAACTAAAAACTGTAATGTTGCATATGTCTTGAGGGGAAAGCAAATGTCATGAGGAACTTATAACCGATAAAACATATGATCATCTTTTTTCTGAATATCACAGAGCAGTATGAACAATTTCCTTCATGTGGCACTATTTCCTTGCTGTATATCAGATCTGACAGAATGGCTTGATACGGGTTCTCTGCACATAACAGAGATATGACTGCACACAGCAGAGATAGAGCCTGTCTAGGGGCTGCTGCTCTGCCTCTGTGACCATGACATAATACCACATTTATATTTGCTATACATTTCAAAGCTTACTCAGTTGTAGTAAACTGTAGCTCCTAAAGGTTTGAGTAAAGCCCTCAGTTACTTTGACTGCTGCAATTTATAACACTTTTCACTTACTGCCCTACACAACCTAAACATTTTTAAAGGTTTTTTTGCTAACAGTTGTTCATATTTCAGTGGTTCTAGAACTTGATTGTGCTAAGAAACTTGCTTGAAATTTCTGGTCTACATTAATCCATGGCTGGTTCATAGCCCTTGGCTATAGTTGGATGGGGCCCTGAGCAACCTGATCTTGTGAAAGGTTCCCCTGTCCCTGGCAGAGGAGCTGTAACTGGGTGATCTTTGAGGTCTCTTCCAACTCAGGCCATTCTATGATTGTGTGATTCTATGATTGTTTCTTGAAATTAGCTGCTTTCCCACCATCTCTAACATTTTTACACAACATACTGGAAGATATAAGCAACTATAACCACCTTCTTCTTTTTGCTACAATGAATGAATGTAGCCTTTAAAGCAATCAGTTGACCAACAAACACTTGAGAAGCAGGTGAAACCATTTTTTCATACCTTCTTAAGAATCTCTCATTCTTTGTCCCAAAGCTCCATAACTTCAAAGAAAAAAAGATATGTTTTAAATAGGGAATGATTATAATAATTTTTAAATTATCTGAATATGCTTTAGACATATTTAACATATAATATATTTCCTCTGAAGACCTCCAAGGAATTAAAAATTCACTAATTAAGTACTGTAACATCCTTGAGAGGCATATACCATAATTATCTCCATTTTACAGATGGAGCAAGTGAAGCACACAGAAGCTAAGTGATTTGTCCAAACTAACATATTCCACTGGAGTGTAGCCAGAAGAGATACCCATGCTTTCTAATTTCCAGTGAAACAATAGATTATGCTACACACACCAGCCCCCAAAGGCAGGCTGTTACTGTTTCTTCACCAGAGATTGTTGGCTTCATTATTGAAAACAAGATGCCAAACTTTGCCTTAGTTCAGATTGTCTAGTAGCTGCCAAGCAGTTTTAAAATATGTATTAACATACAAATAATTGTAAAGGGCTCAATGAAAGACTGACTTGAAAATGATGTCCAAACACTCTTGCTCAATGTCAGCCTTCAGTCTTATACCTTCTTGGCCAACTGCATATCTGTTCATTCAAAATTCAGGTATCTCCCTTTATAAGACAAACTGATGTCTGGTGAGCTAATAGCAGACTGCATACACACCAAGCTGTACTCCTGGAAGATGCTACCATGACCCCTTGACTAACCAATGTGCACCCATTACAATAATAGGGAATATCTTCATTTTAGACAGCATCCTGGCATAGGTCCAATCTTATGAGAGGGCAGTGGCTATAATCTCTCATTGTATCCATAACAATCTGTGTTGCTTTTCCAAGCCAGAATTTTTGTTGCCTACCAGTAGCACTTTATAAGGTTCTGGAAACCTTTTGAGAAATGTCTGTATTCTCCTTGATATGTCAGACTTTAACCAACATAAAATTCACTTTTCAGAGACTGCACTGAAATTTAAGAACCTTGCTGTTTCACTTCCTCTCTTTCCTGCATCTCCTAATTACTACTGGGTTATTCTCCTCTTTTGCATATTCTCTTTCTAATCCCTGACTTCTTTGTTAATTTAGGACACAACATCAAAAGGAGAGTAACACATCTGTCTCCATCTTCCCTAATCATGTGCACCCTTAGGAGCTAAAAGACACTTTTCAGAGCAGCACAATATGAAACAGTTGGATTCTTTCACTTAGGGAGAAAAAGACATGGATTTTGGTCTTCCTAGACAAAGAAAATTCCAGAATACACCACATAAGATGGGAACTGCAACTACTCTGATGTCTTCTGTTCTCTGAGTGAGAAATGAGTGGACTACATTGATATTTCTGAAATGGAGTAGGCTGTGAGCCTGAGAGCCCTTGTGGGCTTGCTCAAGCTGCGAATTAATTGCCTAAGTTACTCTCAATAATTCCTTTCTCAACATTTTGACTGCTTTGGATACAGTCTCAGATGCCATCTGCCCTACAGCATGTTGTTTCAGATTGACTAAAGGGTCCAATATGTCAGAATTCGACAGAAGGGCAAAAATAGTAGAAATGTATAGCTCTTATGACTTCCAGTCTTCCAGAAGTAACTCTAAAACAGTAAGTTGGTAACTATAAAACTCCTGAACTGATTATTCTTAATCTATGTTTCATGCTACTCTTGATCAGACTAAAAGCAATTACTTATGCTTATGTAGAGGAAAATAATATCATAAATGTGTTGGGGAGAAAAGGTGTTTCATTAAGAAATTTAACATTATTAAAGAAGCTGGTTTTGCTGTTTGCATGACAAAGAGATTAAAGATGACTCTGAATTTCAACCTTACAGAATCTCTGCTCCTTTAAAAAGTGTACAGTATCCTCTCACCATTACCAATTATTTGAAAATCTGTGGAAAAAATGGTATTGAAAACATATGTGTTTTGAATATTAGATAATCCCAACTTATAATAATATTAATATATTAATTTCTTTCCAGTATTTGGACTTATATTATTTTTTAAAATTTACAGAATTTTTAAAACAGAAGCATCTGTTTTACACATAGAATTATTCTGACACCTGTTATTATCTAAATACATTACAAAATTTGAACTAAATGAATACAGTAAGAAACATTATCTGAAATTATCACCAATTTTGAAATTGTCAGTGGAGCTTCTTACAATTATTAAATGTTTATATTAATTGTATATAAATTATCGTGAGACAGATATTGAATATATAGGATAGTGAAAAAAAATCATAAGCCTTGCATTTAAAATGAATATACACATACAGGCAGTAATATTTGCCAATGATGCTTAAAAAAACTTATATGTTAAACTCTTTACATCTACTTTTATGTTACTATATATTCATTAATTAAAGAGCAAGAGCAAAAAATGTATAAAGTTGATGAAAGGTTTACAGACCTAGTGACCTATTCCAACCCAAAGGATTAGTACAGAAACTGTGTGTGACTGCAAATTATTACACCAGCCTTATGAGGATAATGATTTCCCACCTTCCATGGTGCTGCATTGTTATCCATAAGCTCCCAAAGGTCCTTAAGCTTGTTAATAACCATTATAGATGTGCAATGAAGTGAATCAAGACTAAAATGAACTCACCTGAGCCTAAGCAGATTAACCCGGTTCAAGTCTGATGATGTCCATATAAATTCATCTGGATCTCCTTCCATCAGCAAATAGAAAAGTGCAATAAAACAGGGGTATATTTTATCTGTTCTTTTAAAAATAAGTGCAGGAAATTATGCAGGACACAAATTCAGAAATAACTATTTAAACTGCAAGAGAGGGTCAGCTTTCCCTGGTGAGGACACATCTGGGCCCCTGGGATTATATTTCATATGTGTACAGCACTTAGTATTCTTCAATCCTGTTCACAGGCTGAGGGCAATATGTCTTGTAAGCTGACTGCAAAAATGTGAATTAAACAAAGTTGGACATCTTCTGCATTAGATTATTAGCTAGTCCCTGAGAAAGTCGTTGAAAAGAGGACGCATGCAAAAATGAAGAAACATTCACATTCAAAATAAAGATGAAGGTAGCAATTTATAAAATTTTTAGAGTACTGTTGTATTTCAAAAGAAAGAAAATAGATTTTGAATTTGTTTTATTGTAGAGGCAAATTGGAATGTTTATAAAATAGTCTGCTAGGATTCATAGACAAAACTTAAATCACAAAGATAAAAGGCACTTAAACATTCCTTCGGTGGGATTTCACATACAGATTATTATCTTATTTTTACACATATTTAAGTCACGGTATTTCTGCATGTAATGAATATATAAATATGCCATAATTTAGTTTGTAGAAATCCTTATCTAATATAATAAATGTCAGATTTATAATTATTTCATTATATGTTGCTACAGAATGTGAAAGAGGCAGAGTTAAGTGGGAAATTTAAAATTGGAAATGGTGTTTCAATGTTTGAAATTGGTATGGAAGAGTGACCTTATGGTGGTGCTTAGATGAACACTGGAAAGAGAAGAAAGAATTAAATTACAGTCATGACCATGGTGACGTGTGAATTTGATGTGGAAAGACATGGCAGGTGGACTGAACTGTAATCTGAGTAGCAGAAGAGAGAGATAAGTATGGAACAGTATTTCAGACAGGAATGATCATTTACACCTGAGGAAAACAGATTAGTAATTAGGCAGGAAACCACTGCAGCAGCAGTGTTATTGTTCAAAAATAATTATAATTCATTACCTGGATATGATCTGTATGCAAAGAAGACAGATATCACAAGGACTGGGAAGGGAAATCTAGACCTAGAAGGAAGACTTTTATCTGCGGTGATGAGAAAAGAAACCAGGGTGATCTGGAAGAAAAGAGAAGATGTCGATTTGCTGCATTGTTGGCAAACCCAGAATGTTCAGTGAGAGAAGGGAGGAATAAAAGGAATCGTGTCAGTTATGGGACAAAATACACAGCAAGTGACAATAAAATTAATACAGAAGTGGATTGTGAGAGACCAGATGTAATGAAAAGAAAAGCCCTCAAAAGTGGACTACAAAGGAACCTCTGAAGAAAGGTGTTATACCAAGCCTCTCTTACCGGCTGATTGACATCACGGCTCTGTGGAGGGAGAGAGGGAGAGAGGGAGAGAGGGAGGGAGGGAGACAGACAACAATTTTCTTTAATAGAAAAAAATCCAGCATCGAGAAATACTGTTCATGATGGACTAAACAGAGGCAAGCTGAAGCAAATGTCCCTGCCATCCAAACTGCCTGCTTTCTAAGAGATTTATTCTCTGTCTCTTGTGCTCTTCCTCATCCATACAGGCTGTAGAGGAAAGACAGTTCCTGAGTGATATTTTACCAAGAACACAAACACTCAGCTTTCCATTAAGAGTTGAAGCCAGTACAATAGCAGAAGTAAGAGATGTAGGTGAAAAAGCATTTCTTGATACAAATAGTTCACCAGACTCTGATTTAGAAGCTGTTTGTTTTCACTCCTTGTAGTTCAGTTGTTGATTCTGTCTCAACTTTGCATTTTTCCTCCATCTGCATCTCTGCCTTCTTATTTCCATCCGATATTCTTATTAAGTTGATGAATGAATATTTTTTTTCCTTTTATTTCTATGCAACCTCCTTATTCTTTACACAACCACCTGTTTGGGGTTTTTTGTGGGGGGAGGGGGCTGTTGGGGTTTTTTTTATATAGATGCTAAGCTATCTGAAGACTACTTCCCAGAAACACATGGAAGTTTGAAGAATAAATCAAATCAGAAAATTCTACTTTGGATTTTAATTACCTATTTTATGTTTTCCTCAACCCTTTTCAGGAACAGCTGAAAAATAGAAGATGGTGATGCCACCTTTACAGATGATTTTCAGATAATTTTCAGACATTCATGAGAAAGCAATTAAAGATCATTTGAGCCGAGAATCAAAATCATTTAAAACCAGGCTATTTATAGGGAAAATAAATACCTTTTCTGTTAATTTTATAGAAAGGGAAACATGCGAGTTTTGTTTGTTTGAGTTTTTGAAGTTTTGCTTCATTTTGTTTTAGCTCATCTGCGTCAAACAAGATTGTGATACATTCTGATTACTTAGAACAAAACCTGCCAGAACTGGAGTTCCAGTTTCCTATGTGCAACTGTTGTTTTTCCCCACTGAGCAGCAAGAGTTCAGACAGATGTATGTAATAAATTCAGAAATGTTGATCTGCACTGCAGATGAAAGGCTGAATAACAGTATAGTCATAAAACTGAAACTTTTCATACCATGCAAGAAGCCTGTACTATATTTTACTCTACACTTCAAGATATATCACAATGACAGATTTTGTAATGTCAGGATATGGTATCGAAAGAGTTCAAAGAAGTTTCTCAGCAGCTGCTGTTAGAATAGTTGCAATTGACTTATAAAGCTGTCTGAAACATAGTAGTTTTCACTATTTCTTACACTTTTGGAGTACTTTTTTGTTAGTGAAAAATCAGATTTAGAACAGTCTAACTCATATATTCAGCCATTCTACAAGACTGCTAAAGATAATATTTGTAGCAATAAACTGAGCTAGAAAGTTTATAGTAACAGGAAAAATATGTAAACAGAACTTTTAGAAGGTAAGTAATTTTTATTGAGACTATCCAAAACACTTTATTTTTTTAACTTTATAAACATGTACTTAACTCAAAGTCCTAAAAAAAGAGGTGGCTTGACAGTTCTGACCAAGGTCGTAATCAACATCTGAACCTGTCAAAGCAGCTTCCAGCAAAGCCAGGAAAAACCCTCACACTAGTGAGGCCCCCAGTTTTCTCCTTTTACTTAGTTTTCCTGGTACAATCTCTTTGCTTTATGAAACAGTATATTTTCCATTCTTTTTATGGTGAATTTCATATTCTTCTTAATTCTTCTTTAAACATACAATAAAAATATTTCCCTCAACTTCAAATGAGCATTGCAAACCACCAGAAAGGATATAATTGGGAGTTTTCCTAATTAGCAAAGCAAAATGAGCCATGAGAAAGTGGCAACATTATTCAGAGGAAAAGAAAAAAAGCAATGAAAGCTATTTTGGAAGAAATTTACCATTCCAAATTTCACCAGCTGTCCTTAACCATAGAACATAATACAGCAGGCTTGTCCACGTTTCTGAGCACATTTGTGGGTCATTAGTACAGCAGTACCAGTTTCATTCACCCAGACCTGTACTGAAGTTCTATGTGGCAGCAAAATTGAATCAGTTTAATTAGTAGAAACCCATTTACACCTTAAAAATTAGGCCATTGTTTTACCATTTACTATTTGTGATGGAAATTCAATAGAATTTCTTCTTGCAATAAATACATCCAAACCGGCTTTTTAAAACAGTCAGTAGTATTCAGATTGCTATGCAATTACTGACAAATAACTTCTTAATTCCTTTTTACAGGTAGCTTATGTTATGGCTGTTCTGTCTGCAGGAGGTTGTAAAGTCAATATCCATGGAAAACTTTTGAGACACACTTAGCAAATGTACTATCAAGCTTTATCAGTCACAGCAGGCAGATGCAATTGTAAACATGTTTCATTTGGAAAAGAAACAGCTTGGCTTATGATTGAGATAAATATTGGTTGGCATTTTTAACATTTACTTTGTACTAATAGACTGTTTCATTTCATAAGCATATAAGCAATCATGGTAAAGTTATAGCAGGACTAAAGTATACTGGCATATTTATTCCTCGAAGTTCTCCAATCAAAGACAAAACTCAGTTGTTTGCTTTGATATTTATTTAATGATGTGAGCCCTGACTGGACTTGAGACAACCTCAAGTATTTCATAGAGCAGTGAGTTTCTTTTGAATTGGAGCAATGTAAACATGCTTTCAGGTGTTGTATAAATAGCAAAACTGTAATGCATAACATTTCTTTAAATTAGCACAATGTTAATAACTGATGGGGGAGGGGGTCATATATAGGTTACTTGGCAAAACAACAACGCTGTTTCTCAATGTGCAGGAAAATGCAGAACACAAGTCTCAAAAGTGCAAAGTACATGACAGAATAATCAAGATTATTTAGAACTGCCCCTGGATATCTCAAAAAGGCTATCAAAATGCTTCAGTGATAGTCTTGAAGTGACTTTTTTTATCCTAACAGACATATTACAGTAACCACCTTATAGCATTATAGTCAATCACTCTGAGAGATTTTAGGTGTTTCATGCACTCTGCAAGTATTTTAATATGGGGGTTCTTGTTGCAATTTCCATCCTCTTCCTAGAGTGAATCAAGATCAGTCTAGTCAATCAAGGGTAAAAGTTGGAAAAATACATTAGTAAGGACACAGTGATGAATGAAACAATTACTAGACTAGTAACACAGTGGTGCTGCTGTACAGACACAGTGTAGTCATGATACTTTAATTTCTGCATTCTCTGTAGAACACACCAACCAGTCTACTGAAAGCACTTTAATCAGTATGCTCACAAACACACACATGCTCCCCATTTTTTAATGTTGAGAAGATGCAACTGGGTGCAATGTTGATAAATTGAAACTGGAGCCTGACATCACTAAAATTAAGATTAAAGGAGACATGTGAGTGTTATTTGACAGCACAGTGATTACTCCAATGGAAAAGTAGGATCAGTCAAGCTGGGACAGCTCAGAAGAGCTTGGAAACTTATTTTGGTTATTTTGGAGCCAGTTTTCAGAGGTGAGGAAACACAGAAATCCCTCTCAATATAAGACTAGAACTTCAGACATAAAATAGAACAAGAAAGAAACATTCCAAAAGAAAATACTTCTCAGAAATTATTGGTCTTTTCACCCAAACTGCAGAAATCTTTTCCCTAATCCAAAATATCTTCACCTGTTTTTTCAGGGTGCCATGCTTTTCTCACCTGTTTTACCAGCACGTCCTTAAGATGCTTTTATCCCTGTCTTTCCTCCATCTTTAAGAATTTTCACTCTACACAACACATTGTTTAAACAGTGGACACAATTTAAAGTAATATCCATTACCATAAAGGGTTATTGACAATGCCTGTCCAAGCTAGCTTTGCATTTGAGGCCTGCTCATCAGGATTAGTGCATTTGGCAAAGCAAATGAAACTAAATACACATGAATGAAAACATCTGTGGGTCCTAGATTGCAGAATATCCAAAGACAGACTAGACTCCCTTCTACAAACAAAATTCAACCTCCATCTTTTACAAAGCCATTAGAAGAGCTTGATGCCCATAAAGGTGAGATTACATAAATATTTTTTAAGTCTTTACATCTAGTATTTTGCTAATAGATGTCCCAATATTTTATAAGGTTTTATAAAGAAATATATATAGTCCATGTGCACTTCTATAAGCAGAAGAACAAATAATTGACTACAAAGAAAATTTCAAGAATGTTCCACTACAATTTCCTGCACTACTGTTACCTGTTAAGAATGTGTCCAACCAGCATATCTATTGTGTATTCAACAGGGGTGGGTGGCATGCAAAACCTTAACATTATTTCAGTCAGTACCATGCCATAACCCTGACAGAAAGGGACTTGCGCTTAATGTCAGTTGTTCTGTGACTGCCAACTCCATGGCAGATTTTGCTGGGAATAACTTTCATCTCCAGTGACAACTAAAATATAGTGAACAATGCTGTTACACTTCTGAGATGAGAGTGAAAGGGCTATGTGTGAAGTGCCAGTCAGAAAGAGCAGAGTACACAATACTTAATGTCACTTACAAATATAAAACAGGAAATACTAAAATGATAGCTTCATTAGTAGAAGGGAGGGGTTAAGCTCAAAAAAGAGGTTTAATATTTTTTAAACAGAAAAAAATTCAGTAAACAGTACAAGGTAGGGGTCAACCTGGGTAATCCTAATGAACAAGCATTGATTTCTGCTTCTGCAATCAATAGCAAAATTACACCATGGCAGCAGAAATACATGCTTCTTGAACTGGCCAGCTTCTCCCCTTGATGAGCTAGGTTTCTAGATGTGTATTTACCACCATCTAAAATCGTTTGGTAGCAGAGTCAGTGAACTAATTCATCCAAGATTTCTGAATTCCATACAGTATATCTCCCAAAATATGTGAATTACATGAAAACATAAACGTCCCTGACAGGAAAGAAAGCAAAGTAAGTTTTTCAAACTTTAGAAGATAATAGAATATACAGATTTAATTGATACAAAAGAACATGATAATATGTAGTGATGTGACCTTAAACTGAATATAGACTAAAGAAATACCTTCTGGAAAATTTAACCTCTGTTCACACACTTTAAAAAACCTGTTGAAAACCTGAAGAGGATTAAGAAAAGACATACAGGAAGCCTTCCAGTTCTAGAAAACAGAACGGACACCAAAGGATTAATTTAGCTCTACTTAGCTACAGCGGGCTAACAGTCACAATATAAATATACAAAACCATTCCTATCTGCATTAATGGATCTGAATGGTGAAGACATGACTCCTGAGCATGTACAAAGGCAAAGAAGAGCCTATGGTTATCATTAAATCGTGATCTTTACTGTTTCTCACTTTCTCCTGTCCTTCAATCACTTTCCATTTCTTGTATTGCAAGGTCTACTCCAGAAGTGCAAGCCATGGCTCATTTTTGCACTCTGTTACACTGATGGTATTCTTACCATTAGTGAATGTCTAAGAAATATCTAAATTCATATTCCTCTTCAGCTTTAGCATTTATCTAATGAGCAGATCTATGTTCAGCTAAACAGGTTTGCTTTTCTTCCTACAACTCATGTGCCCTGTCCATATCATCATTTATGGCATTTGGCTTATTCCTCAAATCTCTGTTTCAGCACATAGTGGCTCACCAATGCATTTTAAATAATGGCTGACAAAACCCAAGACCAAACCCCCTCCTAAATGCTCACTAATCCAGCCCATTTACTGATCCTTCCTGAGTTAATTAATTTTCTTGTTTTTCCACGCTTCTTAAAGTCCTGTGGTTCTTTCTCCTTGAATAAATGTGTAGATTACTGACCTGCTTGCCCAGGTGGTCCATCTGTCTTGCACCTCTGAGCTAAATGAAGTTCTACATTATACACAAATTAAAATGCACTCCATCCTAGATCCTCTCAAATAAGATCCTATGCATTGCAATCAGTCAAAACCACTCTCATCCAAATGCCTCATGGCATCTTCCTAGGCAACTAGTATTCACTCTTCTCCTTGCTCTCTCAACTACCCAACAACTCGAACCTTTTTTTTAAAATGCCTATCCTCTTATGACTATCTTCCATTACTTTTTTTAGGTTATTTTTATAATCTTTCCAGTTTCTCTGTCACTGAGTCCTTCCTCAAAATATCGTTTAAATGTGATAGTCCCAACAAGCACCTGAACACCATAACCATTATCACTCATTGTAAAATCTAATTTGCGGCTTCTTTTTCTACCTGGATTTTTTAAGCTCTGCTTTTGATAAGTATAGTATTCAGCACAACAAAGCCCATGAGTTTGAGCTCCAAATTATAGTAATATTAACCATATCAAAATCAGGTTTCAACATTTTGGAGGGAGATACCTTTTTAGATTCCACATATCTCTGTGAAACCATTACATCTCAGTACAGACATCCAAAATAAATTTTTGTATTATTCTCTGGAATTCAGGTGGTTTGCTGATAAACATTTGAGTCAAAAAGGTTAAAATAAACCAAATAAATGAGTTAGTTGTGATGTGTCAGTAAGTTGAATAAGGAAAGATTAGTGTACATGAGTGTTTGAATTCTGGATTCATCAAATATTAAGTGTTCTGGGGAAAACACTTAATCAAATGCTATGAAGATGTGTGAACAGGCTAAAAATCATAGCAGTAATTTAATAATTTTAATAAAAAGTGAAGCAAAAAAATAAATAAACTTGCTTCCACATGGAATTCTAAAATCTCACATAAAGAAATTGTTCTCAACTTTTTAAATTTATGTGAATAAACCCACACAATTCTAATCACCCAAGCAACTTAAAAACATAGATCAAATAGAAACCATTCCAAAGTTCAAATAAAGAATTGATGATTTCAGTCTCTGATTGACACGGATTACATAAAGTGACCACAAAACTATATCTAGATTTGGACTTTAGGTTATATCTAGTCTTTAATTACAACAAACTCAAAAAGAAAATCAACTGAATTTTGACAAACCTATTTGCTCAAGTATTCAATCTTTTAAAAACAGAGTCAAAACAATCAAATGAAAAAACCTGTTATGATTTCAAGGTTTGCTCTATATTTTTAATATTTGGCACATTGTCTCTAGATACTTGCTTGTAAATGAGAATAGTTCTTAAAATAAAATATTCTGAAATAATATCTTTTTCTCCAGAATAACTCTTGTCTTGAAAGAACTACACTGCTATATTTGTGTGTGTTTTTCTTCTTTTTCCTCCAGCTTTATGCAGAATCTCAAAGTTCTTCACAGTACCTTATTCTCGCGAGACTGCACCGCTTCTCCTTCTCTGCAATGTAGTAAATGTGAAAGTTGACCTCACAGGTCTTAAATAGGTGCCCTTTGCTTTTATGCTAGTCATGAAAATCACAATTGCTGTAATAATTTGCTCCTAGCAGTAGTCTAGCAGCTGTCTAAATTTACAAGGTCAGTTCTAGCACAACCTAAGCCAAACTTTTTAGAGACCTCAGGGTCAGGTTTCAAATAACTGCACATTCCTACTTTAACCAAAAGTAATCCCTGAGACTCAGCACACTTTAAAGATGAATGTTCATCTCTTCTCACATTTGAAACTTCAAAGGCCCAATTACTACTGGGCTGACATGGGCTGTTTCATGATACTTCCTGTGCAAAGTGCTACCTCTCTGCACTCTGTGTTTCTGATGCTTCTGTTATCGCTGGTCAGTTGCTCTTTGGCAACACAAAATTCAATACCAGGTTTCCTCTCACTTCTTCCTTGCACTTGTTAAAAGCAATTACTGTTAGCATCCATATTTGAACTTTGAGTTCTGTTTCCGGGATTGTTTATATTCTTTACGATGGCTACATTAATCACCAGCTATTGGGTTATCTTACAGTCAAAACTATTGGAAACACCTGGCTGGAAGATAAAAACAAAAGTAAGGCTACCAAAAATATCAGGATTAAGCTCAAGATAATGCCACTATAAGTCTGTATGCAATCTGCTTTCAGGGAAAAACATTGACAAAACAAATCAATTGATTAAGAGATAATGTTTCTCTTGGTAGCAGCAAATCTCTTCAAAGTGTATTTGTGCATTTTTACTATTGAGAATGTTTAGTAGCTATTTTCATTTATATTCAATGACTTAAAGGTTTTTAAAAATGGAAAAAAATTAAAGAGGAAAAATTTATATAACAATCAAATCACATATCTTTTGCTTACAACTTTCCTTCCCTAAATGGGTATTTTGAACAATACTTTTCTCTCTGGTATCAAATCAAAACTTTAACATTCTGCATTTAGTATCCATATTCAATTTTTAAAATAATCTTTTGTGATACATCATAAACAAAAGACTTTGGTTAATTAATTAAATTCTTAGTCAATATGTGACAGAAAAGGAGAACAATCCCAGGATGGCCAGTCACTGAAACGAACCATGAATTCACAGGACAGATGGGATGGGTTTAGAGTAGGTAGGGCAGAAAGAATAAGATTCCTTGTATAAAATAGTTAATTTTTTTTTCATTTTTATTGCAGTTCAATTTTGTTTAATAGAATTAGGTATAATAATATAGTTTGCACTGCAGTGTTCATGTAAAAAATACTTCAGTGACTTCTGAATCATGTTTTAAAAGATATGAAGACTTGTAATGTATTTTAAAAGATTAAACCTAATACAACTGCAAAAAAAATCAAAGTTCAGTTGTGTCTTGATATTAACCTGCAATCTTGAAATTGTTTGTCCTTTATAAGGAAAAAAAAATCAGTGAAATCATTCCCAGTAACTTAATACTCTTAAATGGTTTATAATAAAATGGTTTGCTCTTCTTTCAGGGATTTACCTTAATGATATCATTCCAAAGGAGTCTGGTTTAGATCAAACTGGGTTAAAGATCATGACTGTCAAAAGATGATGTCACTTAGATTCCATTACTAATAAAACCAGGGGTCATTTTGAGTACAGAAACAGATTGATATTCATGCTTTCTTTACCTCTAATACCTTTAGTCATGCATTACAAAGGTAAAACTTAGCCCATTCCAAAGTAGTTCAAGAGCACAGTACATCAACACCATATTTACAGTTCTTTAACACAGTTGTTTAAAAAGTCAATGGCAAGAAGCATCCAAAATCAATTTCAATAAATTAAATCACTTTGTCTAGGAAATTCCAATTTCTGCACTTTACAAAGATTAAGGTTGGAGATGCAAAAATGTTAATTTATCAGGACATGCAGATGCAAATAAAAACAGTCAGTATAGCAAATACTCAGTACAATGACTGTGGAATGTAAAGTTAAGAAAATATTAGATTGAAAGGCTAAAATCTTATAACATAATTACAACAGTTCAGCAGTTATTCTTCTCTTGTCTTACCTATTTATTATTTTGCATCTTCCTAGTACTGTTTACTGTGCCTGGTATTTTCCAGAACTATCCAATTTCCTCCTATACCTAGAAAACATTAAATATATAATTAAAATACAAATAAAACAATAATAGCAAAATAAAAAAAGATTAACCACTTGCAATGAAAAGCTGCAATTATAATTTAGAACAAGAAACAACAGAAGTCCAATTAAAGAAAAGAATATTTGCCACTATGGGATGCTCGAGTTGCATGAAGTAGTAGCTTTCAGTGAAATCTCTAAGTCAAACAAAACAAAGCACTATGACTTGCATTACAGGTTTATGTCTTGCCATCAGTAATGTAATGTGTGAAAGGAAATAACAGGTACAAAAGACTGAGCACTTGATGAGTATTAGAAGAGATATGTGTCTAGCTATTACGGACTTTGGCCTGAGTAACTAGGAGCATTCTTGTCAACTCCTGCTTATCTAATATAATTATTTTAGCAATTAAAATACAGCTAAATCTACTGCTAAGACTCCAGGAAAGATTCAGAACTAGTCCATTCTGCTATTCAAGATTTCATTTACTTTTGCATAGTGAGAATCTTAGTAAGGACCACTTGGTGGTGTGACAGGCAGGGCAACGACTTCCTTGGATGCTTGTGCTAAAAGGTCTGCTGTTTCTTAGCTCTGACACACATCACCATGAAATGCTTCAGTTCTTCTCTGCATTCATTTTTGATACATTTCCTGTGAACTAAAATGTTGCCAAATATTGCCAAAACATTTACTTCAGAAATAGGTTGCAACATGTTCTCTTCCACACTCTGTCCTCTTATATTCAACCAACATACCATATTATTATTTAATTTCTCCTTACTCTTTCTTCTTCATATTTTTCCATGTCAATTCTCCTCTGCTTTATTGTCAAGGCTTCTTTCAAATTGGTTTCTGCTGTGCACCCTGTAAAAGTACTGGAAACAAAAAAGCAAAAAATGCACATCCATTTGTCAAACATGAACCTTCATATTTTGAAACCTGCATCTTTTCCCTATTCTGCTTTTATGTTTTGTTATCCTTTGGGTATGAAATAGTTCAAAAAAAAAAAAAAAGAAAGAAAAATATCTTTTTACTTTCTGAAATTTCAATAAGACAACTGAACAAAAACTACTATTAATAGAAGAATAATGTTTAAACAAAAAACTTTTCAGAAGGGAGTAATCTGCTTGAAATTCATAAAGGCTGTATAACTATATTTAAATGAACACTTTACAATATATATTCCCAATAAAATGTTTAACTTGCACTTAAAGTAATGTGCCACACGGAGAACTAAACAAAGTTCATTCTAATGTGGCTAAAACAACCTTTGGAAAAAATAAACACTACCAGATATTTCATAGGTTGAATCAACTATACAACCTGTTGAAACATGTGAATTACCTGCTGAATCAGGTATTTAATCTACTAAATCAAAGTTAACACCTACTGAGTCAAGCATAGCACCTAGTAAAAAACTATTAGTACAGATTTGTATGTATTCAAGTGAATTACAGTAAATACATTGCTCAAGAAATACAAAGTGAACTCCATCTATTTATTGTATTATGTTTAGATGGCAACAAGTGTTCTGCCATGAGGGACTTTCCCATTCAAATAGCAAGAAATAAGGTCTTCCTTTAGTGAGTCAGGTTTCTTCATTAGATGGCACAGATCCTCACCAATGAATACACAGATATTCTAATGTCTCAGCAGAACCCTAATCAGGGTGAGGGATAGGGAGAAGACATCTGTGCAGTTGCTTTGCTCCCTCTTTCTTTTATTATTCTTCCCCTCATATATCATGCTGCTACACATGTAACTGCAATGAAAAGTATGTGAGAAGAAGAAAAGAGGCTCTTGTCCAACGCAACTCAACAGAATTTCAGTCTGTAAATCCACTGTTTCAGCAGCAGATGGTTCTGCACACTATCTTTTCTCAAATCCTCCATTCCCTCTACTTGTACAAGCTTGTATATAGGCTTCTTTTCTTGGAATGACATGTGTTACATCTATGCTGTCTTTTGTCCCTACACAGACTTTTTTGCTGAATATTTGTGGGTTTTCAGTATCTTGCTTGGCAGACCTTCTTCATATAGAGACCAGTGTATGTTATCTTTTAATTTGCCATTTGTTCCTTAATATTGTGAAGAAAATACTAATGTCCCTTAGCTATAGTACTAATTAAAGTGTCAATTTGCTTGGTTTTTTTCTACATCTCATACCTTCTGATCAGGTTACAGCACTCATTTCATTCCACTGTTTTTGTACATTGATACCCATAGTAAGTATGCTTTTCTTTTAGACCTGCCATTTCTTAGGTCCTAATTTTGTCTTTTAAGAGCCATTTCCTATCTTTTTGGTTATGGACAGATTATGGCTTTTGAGATATAGAATATGTGCCTATGTTTGTGTTTTAATTTGTATCAGGAGAGCAATTTTGAACTGCCAATTGTCCACGCTTACTCTATTTTGATATGCACCATGGAGCTGCCATGGAGTACTTGAAATTCTTTCAGGTGAAATTAAGGAAGAAGGATGCATCCAATGCACATCAGCTGCAAATGGGCTGGTGTATATAAGATAGCCTTCAGTTTATCCCCCCCTTTGAACTGTGACTTGTGTGGGGATGAACACCAAGTGTTTCATACTACAGACCTTGCTTCTACTGGTCTACTTGCTGCTGCAGACAACACAAAGGCAATCCCAACTACCTTTCCACACTCTTCTTTAGCAAATCTAAGACCTAAATTCCACTCACATACACCCACTTTATATAGAGATGATGTTTTACTGTGATTACCAGTGACAGGACTCAAGGAAATGACATGGGGCTGAGTCAGGGAAGTTTAGGTTGGATATCAGGAAAAGGGTTTTCACCCAGAGAGTGGCTGGGCACTGGAACAGGCTCCCCAGGGAAATGGTCACAGCATCAGCCTGACAGTTCAAGAAGCATTTGGACAATGTTTTCAGACACGATGGGACTCCTGGAGTGTCCTGCAGAGGCAGGAGTTGAACTCAATGATCCTGATGGGTCCCTTTCCATACAGCATATTCTGTGATTCTGGATATTTATGTTGACTCTGCACAGGAGGAGAAATGTATTAACATTTTTTATGTAGACAGTAATGTAAGAGCTCTCTTGCTTTTAAAAGATTCATGCAGGACAGGCAAAAACTCCAAAAATAATTTCATAGCAAAATAAGCCCTCTTAAAATAAAAACTCATAGCTATCACATATTTGGGTAAAGACAGTGTTATACTGAAAATGAGTCAAAACAAAATATTTCAAGCTTTTCTAATTAGATTTTTGATATATCAAGCAGTAATCTATTTCACTTTCACTGTAGGGAATGTTCCATTCTGATGCAGCACCTAATAGTTACCTGTCAGTAACAGGTATGGAGAAATAAGAATTAAATTATGTTCTTATCACAATTTGAGTGAGATTGGTTTGCTTTTCTGTTGTTCTTTTCCTCTTTTGTTTTATCATTGCATAAGAAGTACAAGGAAATCTGAATTCTGGATTATAATCAATGAAGTAACCAACGTTCTGCAAAAGGTTTTGTTGATTCAGTGACCTAAGATATTTGAGTGTTTGGGCTGGTTATCAATAGCTTAACATGATACTGGAAATAGAACACTGACTGTTACAGAAAGGTTACATGTTGTCCAGCAACCAAGTTATGTTTCCAGAGGATGAATTTTCATATGGCACGTAACTGTGAAACAGGTTTTACTCATTAATACATGACTTGTTACTGACCTAAAAGAAAATTGATTAGTTATTTGCTCTGCACCATGCTTGAGATACTGAGAAGCAGCTGCATATGTCTTTTATCTATGGATTTGTCACACAGCATTTTCTGTTCGTACACACAGGATCAAAAAAAAGTATTTGTTTTACCTAAAGCAAACAATGACATCCATTATGAACCTACTTCAGCTCCTTTGGTATCTTGGAATAGGCACACACTAAACAGAAAGTGACATATATAGTACGTCTTTCATAAGCTGAAAAACATTGTTTATGGTGGCTGAACATTTCTTAAAACCACAAGATAACTACAATTACTTTACACTGAACACGCAAAGGAAGAGTACTCATTATCTCTTTTATAAAAGCCAGAAAAATGATCTAACAATGTCTGATACTGTTGTTCATAAAAAACCCTACGTTTTGAAAGGTTAAATAAGTAATTATTGTAGAAAAAATGCAAACTTTTCTGCATGTTAATGAAAAATTACCTTTTATTTTTAGATAAAATAGATTTTTCATTCATCTGGTTTTGAATGGTTAGTGTCAAATTATATAACGAGATAAAACATTGTCTGCAGGATAAAATAATATTAAAAAAATACCAACATTTGATTAATTATTATTAGAGCAGCGGCAGTAAGCACTACCAGTACAGACACAAAAAAATTTCTTACTTAAGAACTTTGAATAGAAATAGACAGCAGCAGAAGGGAAATGAGATCAAAAGGAGAAAAAAAGAGTTTGTGCATTAAGAAGATTGCATATGTTAAAAATTTTTATACAGGGATGATTTTGTGTTGATTAGGACTCTCCAAATGGAAAGAGTTGGTTGGATGGAATTAGGTTTCCAGTGCACCCACTAGCAGCTCGCTTCTCTCCTCTTTAATTCGGTCATCCTCATTAAGAGAAGACTAATGGATTAATGGAGGCAAATGGTGACTTCAGCATAACATTTGTAATCACTGTGGTCTCTTTTTCCTTCAAGTTTCCAGATGCACCTCACTCTCCTCTGTCACTGGAAAAACAAGAAGTTACTTTCAGAAGGTGTCTGGCAGAGTAATGTGCTGTATCATCATGCAGCTCCCCATGCCAGCTTCCCTGGAACAAGACACTTTGTCCTTGAGATCTTACCAAATCATTCACAAAAATCTGTGAATTCAGGTGTTGTGGCCATAAAAAACAGAGAACCATCTTGAAAGAGCAGAGAACAAGTCACTAACACCTTCCACCAATTTGATCTCTGTTCTCTTAATACCCTTTATTTTCTCCAGGTTAGTGCATTTCTTTTAAGGGCTTAGTGCCAGGAGCCTTCATACATCCTTCCCGGAATCTGGCTGTCAGGACTCAGGGACACCTCAGCCCCTGCACAGATCTGGGCACCATCCTTGCTGGCTATGAGTAGAGGCATGCAGGCAGCACACTGACATCTATTTAGGAAGCAATCCTAAACAAATGCCATGAGTTTCAGTTTGGTGGCTGTACTTCTACAGAAACTGTGAAGTCAGGCAGTCCTGTTTTATAAATGTTTATTAAAAAAAAAGACACCAAGAGTGGAAAAAACAGTATTTTGCAAATTCACTTTGAAGTATAGTGAAGCACTCTGACATACATACTTGGTTGGAGCAAGTATGAACTCATTCCAGCACAATTTTCTTTGTATGGCCTATAGTTATTGCAGGTGTATCACTTGACTATGAAAGGAATTTCTTAAATGAAAAATTAAATTATATGTAAACAAGAGTGCAAAGATATTTTTCAGTTATAAAATAATTGGGAGAAAAATTCCACAATATAAAAAATCTTCTCATTTTTAATATGAGGTACCTGTGCAAAATTTTAGGAAACAATTTAGCTTAAATTGTCCTAAATAACTCTAGAATTGAAGAACAATTTTGTTGTAAATTCAGAGAAGGTTTTAATTTGGAATAAAAATTGAGAAATAAGTACACAAACTAATGAAACTTTTTTGCCTGAGAGCACAAGCCTGATTTCTCTTACACTGCTTACATGTTCTTTTCACTTCTCACCATTTTCCTTAGAGAATTGCATCATGGTGTTGGATATTGTACTGGAAACTAAGGCCTTGTAAATCTGAAGTCCTTCTAAGGTTCATTTCTTGATTTATTTTTTAATTTCTTTCTTCAAAAGTTTCTTCATAAGAATTGGATTAAGATCCCTCCATTCTTTATGAGAAGGAGGGGGACAGGGGTATATATCCAGCAGATGCAGTTCTAGAGGGCATTAGCAAATAAACAGTGGGCCCAGTAATACCACTAGTGACACAGAAATTAACCAAAATGGAGGAGCCACATGGTGATGAAACTGTGTGCCTGATGCACTCTCAACACACACTCTATTCACTGGGATCAAAGTTTAAAAAAATCAGAACATTTATGAAAAAGACACCCTTACAGGCCTCCTTCAACATATGAAAGTCAAGGCACCCACAAAGATATCCACCCTTTCCTCTGCCGCAATTCCTCTGAAAACAAGACAGACCATGCACACAAAGGAGTCTTTTTCTCTCAGCTTGACAGCCCACTGCATGCAGGCAGATAAAAGCATTTTGGATCCTTGCCAGGAGAGAAACCTTAAAGCAGCTTCATTAGGCAAAAGTAAGATAATCAGAGTAAATATACAATGCTGCTTTTGTTACTTAAGCTGTTTGATTGGCTGTTTTGCTGTTGGCTGGCCAATTAATACCCTGAGCACAGGGCACTGACAGTGCTGGGCACCTCAGGGTGCATGCAGGAGTGTCAGCATCTGAAGCATGGCAGGAGCTGCAAAAATAGGTCTGCAAAAATCTTCCTATTTCCTGCTTGTTCAAAGCTGAGAAGAGATCCATCCAAGAGGTCACTCCACCATGGTAATTATGATTTGTGTATGTTAATTATGTCAATGCAAACAAAAGTGTGCAGCTCAAGGAAAAAAAAAAATATTAATTTGTAGTAACAACCTGAGTGCTGGCCCTAGCAGTACCAAGGGGTAGGTAGCAGAAAGGACAAGCAGAGAAAAAAATTAGCCGGTGATGCTAAATTAAGAGATCTGGGAATCTGCAAGTAAAGGTGCTAAAGAAATTCCTTAGAGAATTGCTATGTCATGGTGACCATGGAATCAGAGCTGGGTAAATGCTGAGAAGATGAATTGAGAAGATAAACATTAAAACATCCTATGCTACAGTGGGAATATTATAGGGCCTTTGTGCCTTCCCACCCCTTCTGTCATTAAGATTGCAGGGCATGTGAACACTATTTCCTTAGACAACAGGAGTTGTCTACTACTGTTGTAGTGCCTATAAAATGTTTGTTAAATAGTTATATTCATAGTTTCCCTTCAGCTAACCACATTCTTCTGCAAATCTCAGACAATATGTTTCTTAACATCAAAATCTTTTACCACCCATCACAGAACCCCTCCCACCACATACATGTACAAGTGCATAACTTTAACAGTCTCTATCTTTCCCAAAACCAGAGGAAAATGTGCAAATATGAGACTGTTTTATTTTCAATCAAGTGAATTAAAATACTAAATCTGCTAAGGATGCCGGAAAGAAACTTGGTTCTTGTCAGTCACAGGGAGCAAATGGAAGAGGGAAACTCTGAAAGCTAAATTCAACCTGCTAGGTAGGGGACTAAAGTCCCTGACCTACACAGTAACATTCTCTGAAACTGTGCAGGTTGTGAGGGGCAGGCAGGGACCCATAATCTCCATGTATGGCAACGAAAGAGCCTACATTAGAAAGACTTGGCTGAACCTTCATTGTAACAGAACCAACTGTCAGCAGTGGAAACTAAAATAGTCACATGGGGTCTCTAAAGTGGAAGTTTGACTGGCAGAAATGTCAAGCCCTGTGTAAGACATTTTAGAGTCTGAGTAGGAGGATAATTGATGGGCTTGTGTTCCTAGGCTGCTGACTTCTTGAGAGGGGTGAATTAGGATATACTCTGAACTGGCAGTTACATGTGCAGAAGTCATATAGGATTGTTAAGGCCATTTCTGTGGCAAAGGCTGCATCTATCATGGCTACATCCTTGTAGCTAGCCTGTGTTCTTTATCTCTGCGGCTCAGAAGGATGTAGTGGATATAGAGAATGTGCATACAAGAGAAGAAAAACTGAAATTATCAAGCTACGTCACAGGGACATCCTTCCTGTCCCCTGACAGGGGTTATAAACTCAAAGGGGCAGATTAAGAGAAATGCAGAGCTGTTGTTCACTAAACTCAGCAATAGATAAATTCTGTGACACTCAGTAAGGTGGCTCCAAGCTAGTACAACATGGATTTAAAAAAAAATACCTGTTCTGCTAGTGGTTGGAGAATATCTGAAACTTGATGCTCGGGGAGGCAGTAGAAGCAGGGAGATTTGAAGAAGAAAAGGTACAGAAAAACTCATAAACAACAGGGTCACAAATGGATACTAAAAATATGGGTTAAGAGCTCATGTGCAATATTCTAATACAGTAGCTGTAGAAGTTGGTGGAGTACATGAGCTATGGCTTGCAAGTTGGTTAGACATCTGCACTCTGCTAAAATGGCATCATTTGACCTGCCCATGATATAACACTGGGCTAGATGGACTGCTGGCCTGCCCTAGGGAGGACATTTCTCATTAACAGTGAAATCTTAACACTGAGATGTCGAAATATCTCTAGCATTGTGCCAATGATTGACTGTTGAAGCCAATCCTGAGAATAGCTGATCATCACTCCAACAGAGAAAATGTTGCTTGAAAGCCTTAATGTTTCAAGTTTGTCCTTGATGGCTGTAAACATTCACCTGGGCTTCTTCATGTTAATCAGCTTGTATCTTGTTCTACCAAGCACACTTCTGACAGATACTTACTCCATGCAGATAACCTGTCCAGTGAACAGGAATTCAGCTATAATGCCTCAGTATAAAGAGAGATGTCATCAAGCATAATGCTAGTAAGAGAAGAAAGATTCATTCGGGTGCCTTAAAAAAGTAATAGTGTTTATCTAAGATTCAGCTATAGTAGTCAGCTCAGTTGCCCAGGGGATTTTATTCCAGTCCTAGCAGGAAGCACGTTATGCTGGCTACAATTCTCTGACTGGGGCATGAGAATGCATCTGACACTGTAGGTGACGACTTAAGCAGCACAGCATAACTGCTCCTTGAGAGATCATAAAACACCAAAAGGTGACACAAATTTTTGTGAATGTCCAACACAGAACATGCTCTTGAAATCAAATTGCAAATGCTCTCCAACATTCTAAAAGGCATTCTAGATATAGTGATGCTATTTCACTGTGCATTTGTGTTTCAAAACAGCAACCAAAGCTGTGCTTGTTCTCATTCAGGAAGGCCCAGTTCTAAATAATCTAAACTGCTCAGGTAGCTGAATGTTAAGAGTATTTGAATTTCAAAGATTTACTATTCACAGCATAAAGAATTGTTTCCTTTTATCACTTTTAAATTTGCTAACACTCAGAGTAATTGAGTGTCTTCTTGTTCTCACATTATGAGACTAAATTAAGAGCACCAAACCATCTATCTTCATTACACAATTCACTAGTCAGTATATCTGTTCATTCTTTCTTTTTCTAAATTACTTAAGTTAGCTTTTTCACACCAGTTTACATGCACTGCTTGCCCTGCTAATTTCTCTGTTCTCAATAAGTTTTTCCCATTCATCTTTTGATTGTTCAAAAGGAAGGTGATGTAAGATTAGTATCTTGTTTTCATGTGGTTGCTGAGTCAGAACTTTACTAATTCAAAATTAAACAGGCCTTTTTTTTATCTATGTTTTCAGGCTTTGCATCTTTTTTCATGACAGCTCTTGCAGACTATTATGGACTATCCCCAACCTTTGTGTGGACTGATGACTAAATTTTCTCCTCCCCTTCTTTCATGGCATGATAAAATGAATGGACAACAAAATCTTGACCTCTGCTGAATGGAGGCAGGATAGAGGTTTGCTGTAGAGAGTGATTGGAGAAATTAGCATCATTCAGAGACAGGCAGAAAAACTTTCTTTAGTTGTTGTGTTTTCCCAGAAATTGCAGTAAATAGAATAAGAGAGGCACTGACTGAACAAGTAACTGTTCTCAGCACATTCTGTTTCTTAAGGAATCATTTCCTTATCAGTGTTATTTTCTACCCTCATAGTTGGCAAATCAAAAAGAAAATGCATCTAAAAAAGTAGAGAAGGACAGATGAAAAATGTATTCCCAGAAGCATAATATCTACATGATATGACATTTACCCTGACTGCAATGAATCTAATTTTCAGTCTGGTTCAACAGAGCCCTGCAAAGTCACATCACTGGGTCCAAAGGAAGAGATGATTCCCAAAAGCAAAACCATTCTACTAGAATGCCTGTTTTTAAATTAAGATATTGCCTTAAGAGCCATATTACAAATGTGGTGTAAGGAAAATAAGTAAGAAGAAAATAATTACAAGGTACCAGTTATTCCAGCATTTGACCATACTGGGGCAGAGTAGTATAAACAGGGTCAAATGAGTAAGGGCATAAGATGGCTATCAATCAGGAATGTTCAGCACCTATGACTGAATAGAAAGTGGGTAATACTAGGGTTACATTAACAATTTCTGCATTCCTCTCCAATCATGACAGTGAAACTGACTGGGGACACAGAAATCGAGAAAGGATGCAGCAGCAGCAAACTCAATAATGAAAACAGATTTCAATCATATGTAGCCTGGCTAAATATCAGGTTAGGACATGAGAGAGATGACACTCCAGTATCTCATCCAGAGATAGTTAAAGCCCCTCTTTGGAGCTATTACTTAGCAAATCCAAGAGAAGACAGCTAGTGCTTACCTTACTCCCAGCACTGACTAGGATACCATTCAAAATCTTGCTGCTGAATACCTACTCTGCAGTAGCTGACAGATTGTAACCACACATTCATCTGCTTGTGGGATCAGGTGTAAGGGGGAGTGGGACTTAGTTTCAAACAGGAAAATCATCTAATGTGGCAATATATTAAAAATAAAATAGAAGGTGCATTTGATAAGTTACAATACTTGGAGCTAGCCTGGAGATTGCTTGCTGACCACAAAAACATCCCACCACAAGGCTGAGACAGAGGCAGTAATATTGTGAAAGTATATGGAAAGAATTCCATGCAAGGAAAAATTGAAAAGCTACAATGCTGTGGCTTGGAAAAGTGATAATCAAGGATGGATGAGATGGAAGTCTGTCAACTTAATGAGTATCTGAAAACTTAATGAAGATGCAGAAAAGGAAGTAGGTTTCCTTGCAAGAAGTTAAAAACATGAAACAAAACAAAAGGATCTGTTTCCTTGCACACAGACACAGTACCTCTGCTGCAGGGTCTGGCAGATGTGAGAAGTCAGTCCAGTCTTTTCCTCCACTACTACAAGGTTTGTAGAAGAAAAATTCATTAAATGTTTTAAAATAAAACTGATGGTTTGATCTTCAGCCGTCGCTGAACCACAAATGGTTCAAGGCCAGGGGAGAATTTAAAGGAACTACCAAAACACCTTTCTTTCTTTCTTTCTTATAATCTTCCCTCGACATCTGGTGTTGTCCGAGAATGATACTGATGCAGACAGACCTTTGGTCTGACATGGCGCAGTCATTCTTACATTTTTATGAAGAACAAATCAATAACATGAGTTGTAGCAAATTGCAAGGACCAGATGGTACTCACCTAGGAGTTTCAAAGGGACTAAAATATGAAAAAGATGCACTGCAGTAAATGATTCAGTTAAAATATAAAATGTCCTTGGTAGCATGGATAGTGGAAAATAAAGTTTCAGTTCATAGAAAGGCTCTCAGACTCTACTGAAGTTCAGACTAGAAAGCCTGATTTCCATGCAGGAGAAAATGGTAGAAAATATAATAAAAAATAGACTGAGGAAGTCTACGGATAGGTGTGAACATAAAGAGGAAGAATATTTTCAAAAGCAAAAACCAAAATATATTTGCCAAATATATTTGCCTCCTGTAAATATATTTTTTAAGTTTATTCAAAGCATCAATGAACAAATGGAAAATAGCTATTTGACACTGGCTTTTCAGGAAGTTTTTAACAACATTTTTCAGTAAAGATTTATAATGAAACGCAGTTTCCATGGACTAGTAATAGATGTATAGAAAGACAGAAAGCAATTAAGTACAAAGTTGATGATATTAACACTAGAATAGGATAACACTAGGCTTCTGGGACTTCCATATTACAACATGCATTAAGAATCTAATAGAGCAAATACTTCAGTGACAACACAGTAGGGCACTGTCATAATGGTGAATGACTGGGAGACATTGCCATAGACAATGCCAAACTTGGTAAATTCAAAGTAATGTACATGGGAAAATAATCCTCACTGTTCATATGCACCAATGAGCTCTAAACTAAATGTTACCACTGATAAAATCCTGGAACCTCAGGCCAATACACTGAGGTGTTTAGAAAAGCAAGCAAATTTTAGGAGTTGAAATTAATAGAATGGAAAAGAAAACATTTCATCTGAGTTATGTAGATTACTCGAGAACTTGTACACAGTTTATATTTCTAGCCCACTCACCTCAAAAGTATACAGTAAGATTGTAAAGCTATAAGGAAGGGTAATAAAAGTGTACAGAAAACTGTTTATGAAGACCAAGTTAAAAGATTTGTAATTTTTACTCCAAATTAAGAAATTACAACTAAGGAATCCACAGAGAGGTAAATTATGAAGAGCAAGATCATGAATTTAAAATTATATGTGAAACAAGGAGGATTGGTAAGGAAGCGCTGCTCAGACAAGTGAGGAGACATCAAGTGAGATTACCAATTGCAGGCACAAATCAAATTCCCCAAGGTCTGCTACCCCTAAGTACATCCACCTCCAGGTCAAAAGATCCCTAAATGGAGGACATCCTGTAAGAGTCACAACTCTCTAGGCAGAAACACATGTTCTGCTTGGCCTGCTCTTATTTCTTGGGATGGAAATCTCCAAAAGGATATTGGAGTGGGAAAATTGTTAAGAGACCTAAGTTATCATTCCGAAGCATTTTCAGTAGCACTGCCAAAACCTTAAGATAATGAACTGGATTTGTCCACCATATGCTTGCTTATTCTAGAAAAATAAAAATTTTCATTAATATTTCATAACAGAGATGGTCTGCTATTGCAATGTAACACTGCATTTTTGAAAAAGATTTCTTCTAAATGTCAATGACTACTTTTTAATTTATTGTAATACACACAGATTTCCTCTGGACTAGGGTCCCTAATTTTTGGAGTCCAAGCAAAGAGGTGTTTGCTATACTCTGTACAATTAATTTAAAATGACTCTTTAAAGACACTGCTACTTCTACCACTTGCTTCCTCTTCTAGTATATTACCTTCTTTTTGTTCTGTTTCCTCCCTTCCCCTCTTTTTCTGAAACAGCTACTAATTCCTGCTTCTTCATATTTCCTTTCTCACCCCTCCACCTTTTCTCCATTGCCTTTGCTTTCCTGTGAATTTATTAAATAGATAACAGTGGCAATGAAGTGCCATTAAGAGGATAAGAGAGTCCATAGCCCTAAGCCACTGTTTGGAACAGGTCTAAGATTTGAGCAGACACTGCTGTTTCAGCTACAGCTCCATTCACATCTGGAAGACCTCCACAGTATTCAGAATCAAGAGTACATATTTGGGATTACTTGCTTATAGAAAATCTTCTGCACTAGATGATCTAAATGCATGACCCAAAGCCAATGGATGCTATGTTTAACATAGGGCTGATAGATTCAGCTTTTTGCATAAAAAAGAGAGCATATTAAAGGAGAGGATTTTTTTTTCATTTGTTAGCTTTCCTTCAAAGAATTAATAACTATCTCTGAGCTGACAGAACTTTCAGAAAGATAGTCTACCATATTTAAATTATCACCATTACCTTTGGCCCCCAGTAAAACTGCTCACAGTAAAACATTAATTTCTCAGGATGACATTTAAGGGAGGGAGGGAATCTTGAGTCCATGGAGTGTTCTGGACAAGACAGACATGTTCTTGTTGACGTTTTTTAGAGAAATTTTTTCCTCTTCAGAAATGCTAATGAGCAGTACTTAAGGAAGACAATGGATTGACCGGCGGGTATGTGGGTGCAGCACCTCCCTGTCTGGGGGTTCCTCAGGAGGGACAGAGACCCCGCGGGGGGTGGAGCTGGTGGGGGCTGGGACACAGCCCGGTCCCGCTCGCCCGCTCGGCCTTCCGGAGCCCCGCCCTGGCCCTCAGGCTGCTGCTGCTCTCGGCTTTGGGAGGGGGACGTGTGGCTGTGACCGGGGGAGAGGAGCTCGCTCATCACCGCAGTTCCAGCCCAGGCTGTTTCTCCTGCTGCGGCCGCAGAGGTTGGTGCCTCGTTAATACCTCGCTGAGAGGGGAACTCTTTTCACCTGGGGATCCCGAGATCCGAACTCATTTCTCCCGGTTCCGGCCGGACCGCGTGGCCACCGCCGCCTCTGCCGCCGCCGCTGCCCCGGCCCTGCCGTTTCTTCGGCCCTGCTCCGAGTTCCAGCTGCACCAGCCTCACACCCCCACCCCGCCTGCTGAGGTGTCCCGGGTTTCCAGAGAGCCACGGGGTTTCCAGCACATCTCAGCCACCACCCCGGGATCGCTGCGGTCGAGCCGCCATTGGCGTCTGCTCCCCGAGCTGCCCCACAGCGCCCCCTGCAGCCGCGGGGGAACCATCGCACCTGCCCTGCCCAGCGGAGCCACAGCGCCCCTGCCGGCCGGGACCGGAACTGCACCAAGGGGAAGGTGCCTGACACCTGAGAGCAGCTGCCAGTGGGTTCTCTGGGTCTGGTTTGGTGTCACTGTTACAGTTCTTGCCTGTTTACCTCATACAAATACTTAGTAAAGATCTGTTATTCCTATTCCCTATCTTTTGCCTGAGAGCCCCTTGATTTCAAAATATTACTAATTCGGAGGGAAAGGGGGCTCACATTTCTCATTCCAAGGGAGGCTCCCGCCTTTCTTGGTAAACACCTGTCCAAACCGCAACAGTTCTTTATGTACTTTTTTTATAGTTCTCCACAGGAATTTGGCCATGTTGTGTTTAGGAATATAATTAAATTCCCCTTTCTTCTAGTTCTATTAGTAGAATGTGCAGAAGTATCTGCTGTATGGATTTGATGGACATATTTGTAAGTTTCAGAAATTAGTCTTAGATCTCTTGTCCCAGGTCACAGTTCCTGTCACAATTCTCTCTCTATTTTCTGTGGATACTTACACATCACCTGAAACTCAGAGTGGCTAAAGCACACACCTAATCCTTTATTCTTGTTCCCCTTTCAGTGAGGTTATGGTCTTTCTTAGGTGGATACCTATTTGTGTCATCTCTTATTTTACCCTTTCATAAAACACTTCAGAACCAGATGGAATTTTTTTTGTAATGTCTTTCAGTATATTTAATCTACTATGTCCTTCCCATGTTTGTTCATGCTCTTCTAACCTAGTATCTCAATTTTCATAACACATTTTTGTCTGCCTTTTGAAAGTATTACCTTACTAATATCCAATCAGAATTAAGCTGAAAATACAATACTTTTTTGTCTGTATTTTTTAATACTTTATGCATTTTATTTCAACTATACAGAAGTTAATATAAAGCTTTATTTGCACCACTCTGTTCAGTTTTAAAACAATGAAAAGAGTTGAAAGACAGCACTGAGATTGATGAGAAGGTTTGTGGAAAGACTTGATGAGTTAGGGTTGTTTAACCTAAAGAGAAGATTGAAGATAGGCATGAAAGTCTTCAAGTATGCAAAAGGCTGCTGCAGAAAGGAAAAGAAAAATCTGTTTTCCACGTTCAAGTTGGATAGGACAGGAAATAATAGGTTTCAATTGCAATAGGGAAGATTTAGGTTACTAATATGAAATTTTTTTTATAGTGATCAAAGTTAGCAAAGCATGGGAACAGATTGTCTGGGGAGTCTGTGAAACTTCTCCTTTGGAGATATATAAAAATAACTTGGACCAATATATACCTGAGGTGATATTTGCCTTGTTGATTATGCCTTCTGGCAGGAAAGATGGATTAGATGTTCTCTTCATGCAACCTTCCAGTCTATTATGATTATAATGCTTATATTTCTAAATTTATCCATTCTCTCGAGAGCTTTGAAGATGAAGAACTAAGATCTCAAATTTGATTTGATAACTGAGGAACAGTCAGTGTTTAATCAAAGAAAAAAAGTTGCTTGTTGAAGTGCATCTACTGTATTTAAATGTTAAGACATTGGAAAATTTTCTATATATAGGAATGTATTCCCATGTGAAGTGTGTTACTGTAATAGCCTGTTTCAAAAGATAAAAAATATATGGCTCACTGTGGGCACACTAGCAGCTGACAAGCTGGAATACTGCCGCCACACTATCCACAGATGAAAGAAAGTGCAGCAGCTGTTACTATTCAGGTAGCTGGTAGTGATGAAGAGCCCAGGAGGAGCCTGAGGCGGTCTACTGCCTTGACAATTGCAGGACAGATGGCCTTAGTTGTGATTTATATTACTAAATATTTTCCTCTTTCCACCTCTGTGTTGCCTGAATCTAACATCATTCAGGTGGTCTTCACCCAGGGTACGACTCGGGTAATGAGGCATTACTCTTCTAAGAGGTGCAGAATTATATACTACTGCCATGTGTGTAAGACTACACAGGACCTTTTGTTCAAGAGTCAGTCTTAAGTGCTTGTAAATTAATCTTTTCTATATTTTTGAATTATGGTATTTTTATTCCTTCTAGGAGTAAGATTGCGTGAGTAGCAGGTTTCAATAAGGCAACAGCAGAACAGGCAATCATCCGTTCATCCAGTCAGAATGCCTGCTTCAGGAGCAGAAACCTGACATTCAGCCAGAGCACTTCTCAACAAATTGATGCAAAAATTTCTCTTCAATTAAAAATTAGTGAAGAAAACATTTCATGGCATGAATTGCAGAGCTTTGATCTTCTTAATTTTAAAGCATGGTTTTGAGACAAAAGTTCAAGCTTCCAACTTGATTAAATGCAAAAACATTTCTAAGTTGTTTTTGCTTTTTTTTTTTTTTTTTTTTTGCAGGGGAGGACATAAAAAATCTTCTGAAATGACAAAATGCATTTATATTCCAGAATAATTCCACTAAATACACTTTAGTATTAGAAAGAGGAAGGCTAGATCACTTAGTTTTGGCTATGAGGTAGGACATACTGGCTTTCTAGCTCCTACCTTGTTCTAAATCTGTTCTTTCTAAACCTGTTCTTTCTCTGTAAATACAAAAAATGTTTATTTTTTTAATATGATTCCTTAACAAATAGCAATTACTGAGATAATAATTGAAAGGATTTTTCCTTCATTGATGCAGATATGGTTCTGAAAAGTCCCAAAAGCTTCTTCATGCTTTTGATCTCTTGGATGGATATCTGTATCCCTTAAGGTTTTCTAAGAATTAGCAGTTTGAAAGGCGCTGAACAGAAGATGCTATTTTTTCTTTTTCTTACTGGGATTTTCAGCAAAAATATATTGTATTAGATACTATATAGAATAGTTACATACATGTATACACACACATATTTATATATGTATGCATTTACATATATGTCATAGAAAAGGTTAGAAGAGACCTCTGAAGAACATCTAGGAAGGTTAACTTCAGAGTCAGATTGTGTTCCTCATAGGCTTATCAAATCAGGTTTAGAAAAATCTCTTCTCATTGCTTAACTACCTTCATTGTGAATCTTCTGTTCCTCATATTGTGTAGTCCTTGGTTCAGCCTGGGACTGTTGCCTCATTTTTGCTCTGCATGCGTGAGAAGAGCCTGGCTCTATCTTTTTAATAACTGCCACTTTAGATAGAACAGTTTTATGGAAGTTGTTTAAACTAGCACATTTGTGGAAAAATTAATATATTTTCATTTTCTACCAGATCTTTTGCCAATCACATTTTTAAAGCAATTGTCTGCTTCCCTTACTATGAAGTTAGAAGCCTTAACATCTGTCAAAACTCTAAATTCTTCAGATATTCAGAGGTACTGAAAGCATCACAGAATCACAAGAAAGGTTCCACCAAGAAAAATAACAGATGCTGGCTCTTCTCAGTAGAGGTTTCTTGGCTGTCCCCCTCTTAGCAGCTGTTTGACTTGCCATACATATCCAGATATAATATTCTCATAAGTTGCTTCAGTTAATATTAAAACACAGTAGAAAACTAAGGAGGAGGATTCAGCCTTGGGAAAAAAATTATTATAGAATCTAAGCAAAACAATTAGCCACAGAAAAAATGTGTGCAACATAAACCTTCATGAGTTACAAATATATATCCAATTATAGTTCTAAAAAAGAGAAAGCAAGCACTGAAAAACAGCTTTCCTGGGTGTGGGGGGACAGACACACAAAGATGAGAAAGAAAAGGCAATCATCTTTTCTAATTTTCAAACAACAGCTTCATCCTTTTTCTTTTTTTTTCATTAAAATAACTGAATTCTGAAAAGTTCTAGTCAGACATTATTTTTTGTCAGCTAGAGGGCCTACTTCTCCACAACTGTGATTCTTTTTTTACTAACATCAAAGGGTCTTCATTTTTACCAAAACACATGATCTACAGTGTTATGTTCTGCCCTCATAACTTCCTGTATTTTTAAAAATATTTTTAAATTATGTCAAGGTCAGAAAAAAGAATCCTCATCTTTCTTCCAATTATTTGTATACAAAAGTTCTTTTTTAGCAAGGTTTTTCAGACCCAACTGGAAAGTTTAAAGAAAGGCCATGTGAGACTTCAGAGATAATGTGCTGTTTTACGCTCGGATTATGCTCGTGCAGTCTGGAGCCGCACATATGTTTAACTCATGTCCTGTAAAGTGTTCACGGTAAAAAAAAAATAAAAATCCATACATATTTGTTTTATTATAACTAATGGCAAAAGTCAAGATATGTAATCATTGATTCCAAATGTAGTGGCTACTGCCTAAAGTACAAATCCAGCATCACCAATGAAACCTGCTTTATAAAAGGCAGGTGAGATATTACATCAATATAGTTGCATTTTTATTCTTTTTTATAAAGACATTGAAAATTGTTTTTCAGATATCTTGCCTGTATAGCAAACTATTTTTGATCAGATTATCTTTGATAGTAAGTTTTTTTCATCATCTCTCACCACTTAATATTTAGAATATTTAGTTTAGAATGAAAACTAGACACTAAAGGCAAATAATTTTGGGGTTTGAGATGGAGTAAAAAAACCAAACATGAAAACATCAGGGTCTCAAATGAACAGAGGAAGTTTTAGAGAAGCTGGAGATATTCCTGAAGAAGATTGTCAGCAGAGGAAATGAATGGATTTTTGAGACATAAATGCACAAACTTCATAACATACAAAATATAAAACATCAGAAAGATTAAAATGTGGTAGTGATCTCATTTTCATCTAGGTATAGACTTAGTACACTGAAAAATACTCTGGGGCAAGAACTAAAATAGATGTGTGTCATGTAATAATCAGAGCCTAGGAATATTCTTGCAGTGCTAAATGCTGAAGTTAATGAGCATCTGACTCCTCATTGCAAGGCATCCCACCTGAGCCTCTAAAACATAAGCTCCCCAAATAATGTTTCTATTATGTTAATAGAGGTGTTTGTTTCTTTAAAAGAATCAGAAACTGTGCTTTGTTTGGCTAAAAAGGTGCTGTGTTACCCACACAGCAATATTCAACCACTCTGAGGCACCTTCAGACATCAGCACTGCTGCTGTAAAGGGTCCAGTAGCTCTCCCTATGACATGATGCATCCTGTGGCCCAGCTGGCTTCACCTGCCCTGGCTCTCTGTCTGAGGCTCTCAGAGCCCCTTGCAATTTTCCCCTCAAGGAATTTGGGTGAAGCACTGGCTGCTTCCCTGCCCAGTGTATCTGGATACCACCATTGCATGTGACCATTGTTTCTCATTACAAATGCCCAACACCTATTTCTGGGAAGTGGTGGCACCAAATGTGAGCGAGATGTAGCTTTTTATTTCACACTGTGCTGCCTGATACATCTGGAGGCCCCAAATCTTTGGCATAAATTTTCTCACAGTACAAGCAAGCTGATTTTCATTCATTCCCTACTGAAGAGAATATTACTGTGAAACCTTATGTCTCAGCAGTGCTGCATTGTATTTTGAGAGTTGAATATGACTATGTAGCCTTTTTGGTATGTTTCTAATTATGACATCAATCTTCAGAAACCCATTAGATTGGAGATAAAGCCTATATCTTTGATATTTTACAACAGATATTCTGAATTTTTTTGCAAGTACCTGCAAGAAAAATTCCATAGATAGCTGATAGATAGGATAGAGACATAGAACATGATCTTCTTTTTCTTTTTTAATGCAAATGTAAAAGACACAGAACTTAATTTTTTTTTTTTTTTTTGTAAAATTCTCAGGCTTTCACACTTGCACAGAAAACGTCACTCTGATTTCCCACACTTGACATCACATATTTATGCAAGTTCTGTAGTTCTGTGGCATCTGTTGAACTTCAGCCATCTGGACTCATGTTCTAGCCTTAGGCATCCATAACCTAGCAATATTTAACACATCTTTTTCCATATAGAATTCATCTGGCATCTTCTGAATTGCTGTTTCGAGCAAAGGTCTAGTAGATCCAACAATCTAGTAGAGTTCTATTACACCTTTGCTCGAAACAGCAACTCAGAAGATGCCAAATAGAAGAAAGTCTGTTAGAGTTTTTTCAGATTATTTGTGTGTAAACTGTTTCAAATACTGACATATTCCACTTTTCAGATAGTTTGTTAGTACACAGATAAAATGGTGTTTGCTCTCTCTCTCTGAAAAACCTAAACTGGCACATAGATACGAAGCTACTTCTGGCCTCTTCTGAAATCATTATTACAGTGGTTAAATCAAGGCAATCAAGTGCTACACTGTCGAGTGGATTGATGCTAAATGTTGTGAGGTTTGATGAATCTAGGAAAGGATGGGCCACCATACCACTTCATGCATGTCAAATGCCACAAGGAAGTAACACAAGAGTTTAGAGTGCCTTAAATCTAAATATCCTATGGTGATAACCAATGCCCATCTTGAGGTCAGATTTTTGATCTAATATTTCATTGGGCTGCATGATATTTTCTCATCTATTCTCTTCAGCACAGCAAATCAGTATGTCATACCACATATCTAGCTCATAGCTTTTCTGACAAATGGATGAGTGAACTTATACCAAGATTTTTGGTATTTTTAGGTATATCACAGGCTTCACCTGTTTTATGATAATTTATACATGTTAGGCTTTAAATTTAAAGTTCTGTTAATGTGATAATTGTCCTTATATTTCAGTCTTCTGGTGAAGTGTCTAATGAAGAACAAGCACTCAAAGTGGTCTTTTGTATAACTCTTGTCATATGAGAACAGAAAAAATCTCAGCAGCTCTGATAATTCAGATCCCCACCCTTTGAGTTCTTGTTTTCTCATACTGTCACCAAGTAATCTATGGTTCTTTTGAATCTGTGTCTTCCACAGCAGGATCTTCATTTTTATGTAGCCAATATGCTAATAAGCACTTTCTTGTGCTTCTTCTTCTCTCAATTCTTCTTTTAGTTTTTCTTTTTTTTCTCTTCTTTTTTCTCTTTTTTTTTTTTTTCTTCTTCTTCTTTTTTTAAGTATTCTTCTGGAAAATAAACATAATGATCCTCATAGAATGGTTATGATTACTGGTAAAAAATTCCTTACCAGTATGATTCTTCAGTCATCACAGGTATAGTTAACACAGAATCAAAGAATGTACAATCTTGCATGATTATGTTCAAGGACTTTTTCATCTTTCCTCAGGAATTAGCTGACTAGGATGGATATGTGGGTCCTGCTTGTACCAACTCCAAATCAGTGTAATTTCAATGTAGTTTCCACCACGACATTAAGTACAATAAATTTGACTCTGATTAAAAGAATCATAGAATATCTTGGGTTGGAAGGAACCTTAATGATCATTTAGTTCCAACCCCCTTCCATGGGCAGGGATACCTTCCACTAGACCAGGTTGCTCAGAGCCCCATCCTGCCTAGCTTTGAACTTCAGGGCTGAGATAACAACTTCTCCAGGCAACCTGTTCCGGTGCCTCACCAACCTCAGAGCAAAGAATTTCTTTCTAATATCTAATATAAAGCTCTTCTCTTTCAGTTTAACACCATTCCCCCTTGTCCTGTCACTACATGGTCTTGTAAATAATCGCTTTCCATGTTTCTTGTAGGTTCCCTTCAGGGACTGGAAGGCCACAATTAGATCACCCTAAATCTTCACAGGTGTTCATGAAATTAATTTAATGTCAGATAAATTATTTAGACCAGGTTCTTCGTTTGTTTGAAACAGCATTCTCTGCTCCTCTTACCCTTCAAAGAAGATTTGCCTGTTTCTTCATAGAGACATTTGGATGTTTTGTTTCAGCCTTGTCTAACTGATGCTTCTATATGCTTCTCATAGCAGCCTTTCCAAATGTAGGAATGTCATCTAGGCAATTCTGGAGTCCAGCCTGCCTCTTGAGAATCAAAAGTATTGTTTGCAAAAGACATACATATACCGCATTTTTTACACTTATTGGATTACTTATTCCATAAGGTCTTTGTTCTCACACAAAACCCTGCAGAAATCCATGATCTTTAGAGAGAAATAAATGCAGGCATGCTGTCTCTACAGTACAGATACAGCAAATAAAGAGACACTATCACATATTGCTTCAATAGTCTGATTTGGTGTGTACATGTGGGATTTTGGGAGATTGCTTTGGGGCTTTTTTCACCAATGTAACAAAATCATTAACAGTGCATGACTACAACTATTCATGTTCAAAACAGAAACCATTCTCCTGGCCACGTCACATATTTTAGATTGGGATCCATGATAATGGCAGAAGATAATATCTATCCTTTCCCCAAAGGTTGCATTTCTCTTGTAGGATCATAATAATTTTCAGGTTTTGTGTAGATTTTCATCAACAGCATAGTTTTCCTTGTATTTTAATAGCTTCTCAACCCTACAGCTTTACAAATGTCAAATCACTGCCAATTCTCTCAGCCTTCGCTGTAAACGCCTAACTTTTCTAATTCCAGTCAAGTTGCAACAGTGACAATAGGTGTGATTCAAGCAGTAAGTACTCCCTAATGCCTGATGTTATTGTAATCATGTCATCTGCCCCGTTCTATGATATTTTAACTTTCAAGGTTGCATAGGAGAATCAGCTTCCTCACAACAGTTTCTCAGATCAGGTCTGTGTTTACAGTGTTGAAAACATTCAGCTAAGGTGAGTCCTTTAGACAAGGGAGGGGGAAAAATGAACATCAATGAAACAACATTTAACACCTGCAAAGAGTGAGCACAGAGTACATGCTGGTTTCTGCTCCAAGACAATGTAAAAGCACTAACACTCATTGCTCAAAAAGCTCTGTTGCAAATTACCGGTTCCTTGTTTTCCAACGCCGATCCAAGCGCTGTAACAGCTTGAAGGCACAGGTTGGAGGTGCACAAGGAATACGCACTGATGTCAGAGAGGGATTTCTCCTTCATTACCAGTTTCTCCTGCGCCATGGCAGTGTGCACCAGCTCGCGTGGGTGCGAGGGCCGCGCAGGGCGGGGAGCG
>VZRX01020029.1:140987-246572 GCA_013398075.1 Notiomystis cincta
CCCGCGCGCCGCGCCGCCGCCACGGCAGCGCAACGAAGCAGCGCCCTCTACTGCCCAGCGCCCAGACTGCGGCGGCACCGCGGCAGCGGCGCGGGCCGGAGCCACGGCCCGCGGCGGGGCATAGGCCGTGCTCTTCTTTGAGCTCTACTTGTCCCGCTGTTGTTTTTTCCAGGTAGTCAGATTTCCTTGAGCATCAGAAAAGATATGCTTTTACCAGGTTTGGCAGTTCTGTCCCTGCTTCTTTTGATGGAGCCCAGGGTATGGTTTTGGGCGTCAAGCTTCATACTGAGCTGCTGATCTACCAGCACCCCCAAGCCCATCTCCTCAGGGCTGCTGTCAATCCATTCTCTGCACAGCTTCTGTTTGTGCTTGGGATTGCCCCGACCCAGGTGCAGGACATTGCATTCTTGAACTTGATGAGGTTCACCAGAGCCGCCTCTCAGGCTTGCCAAAGCCCCTCTGGGTGGCATCCCTTCCATCCAGCATGTCAATTGCACCACACAGCCAGGTGTTGTCAGGACAGTTCCTGAGGGTGCCTTCAATCCCACTGTCCTTGTCACCAACAAAAATGTTAAGGAGCACTGGTCTCAAAACCTGCAAGAAAAATTCCATAGATAGCTGATAGATGTTCCTGAGGACATCACTTGTCACTGGACTCCCCTTGGACATTGAGCCATTGACTGCAACCCTTTGAGTACAATAATCCAGCCAATTCTTTATTCACTGAGTGACCTATCCATCAAATCCATGTCTATCCAGCTTAGAAACAAAGATGTCATCCAAGACAGTGTCAAGTGCTTTGCACAAGTCCAGGTAGATGATGTTACTTGCTCTTCCATTATCCACCAGTATTCTAATTCCATCATAGAAGGTCACCAGACTTGTCAGGCACAATGTCCTTAGTGAAGCCATGATGACTGTCACCACTCATCTCCTTATTTAACATATGCCTTGGCAAAATTTCCAGGAGGATGTGCTCCATGGTCTTGCTGAGCACAGAGGTAACGCTGACTGGCCTGTAGTTCCCCTGGACTTCCTTACTTCTCTTTTTAAAAACAGGGGTTGTGTTTCCCTTTCTCTAGTCAGTGAGATCCTCACCAGACTGACACGACTTTTCAAGTATGATGGATAGTGACTTAAACTCTTTTTCTACCAGTTCCCTCAGGATCCAGCAATGTAGCTCATCAGATCCTATGAACTTGTGCACCTTCAGGTTCCTTAAATGATCTCAAACCCCTTTTTCCTAAAGTGTCTCTCATTGTTACAAAAGACCTTTCTGAGGCCCACTCTTGAGATTTGGTTCTTCGAGAATATTTCACAAACCATTTTATTTTGATTTAGCATCTCTAAAGGCATAGTAAGCCTTAATGTTTCAAATATCCTAGTTATCCTTTTTTCTACAAGAGTTAATTTAAAAAAGAGAAAAGACATGCATTAAACAAGACTTCTGATTCAAATTTTTAGTGCAAATTTGTGAACAGAAAGTAAATAAAACACAAACAAAAATCCCAACTTGTATTGTACACAGCTCTTTTGTAGATGGCTAAGTATATCTTGCCTAGTATTCCTCCTGTATGGCCCCCTTTCAAAAACTGAGGCATCCAGCATTCACAGAATCATCCTTCCTGTCATAAAGCATTGATGGTTTCCTTTTACTGTGTGATATGGTGTCTAGAACTAGAACTAGATCTGGATGCAATATTTTTAAAAGTGAGGTCATTAGATTTACACTGTGGTTTCATGTGTTTTCTGTTTCTAATAATCCCTCACATTTTGAGCATCTATTTGTCAGATGAACTGAACATTAAACTGATGGTTTCAAAGTACTAACACTTTAAAGCATAATTCTGAGGCTCTTCTTTGATGGTAATAATTTCAGGTCACTCACTCTGGGTGTACAGCTAGGCTTAGGTTTCCTCATGTAAATTACTGATAATTTATCATTCTTTCTCTTATAATTTTACCACTGTCATTCAGTATCACAAGGTCTTGTGCAACTTTGTCACCTTTGTTACTCCTTTTTCTAGACTTATAGTTGCCTAGATCACTCTTTGAGTCCCTTTCAAATTTTCTTGGTCAATTTCCATTCCTCTGACTAGGGCTGGTAGATTTTGTGTAAGCTTTTTTTTCATCTAATAATCAGTTTTTAGGGATCCAATTGCTCAAAAATGAATGCTGCATTCATCTTCTGCTGACGGGCGCTCTGAAAAAAATTCCTCACAGCCAGTGATGCTTCTCTTGGATTCAGAGCATACCTTGCTCGCAGTAGCAAATTTTTCAACTGCAAGGATCTGCTCTGGTTTGTGGTATTTAACACAAAACAAGGTTGGATGGGTATCTCAGTCTCTGTTGCAAGGGCACCCTCTGTGAGAAGAGGCTAGGTGCTGCCCTGTGCTAGACACAAATGCTTCCAGCCAGTTCTAGTTGGCTACAACAGACCCACCACAGGGCAGAGCTGAGCCCCACAGCCAGACAGGGAAAGTGCATTTAAGAAAGGACAAAAGAACCTGGGTGTGCAGGGGGGAATGTAGATACAAAAAAGAGTGAGAAGCAGCAGTGGGAAAATCCAGATCAAAGGAGGAGGAGGAGGAGGAGGAGGAGGAGATGCTCAGTGGCAGCAGCCTACTCACTAGAGATTATGAAGAACCTGCCCTGGATATTCTTGCCAGAAGCTGTGTCCTGTGGACAGCACATTCTGAGGCCATGAAAAACCATAAAGAAGAAAGAGCAGAAGAAAAAACTGTTAGGTGCTAAGTACAACCTCTAGTCCCTTGTGCAGCTTGGGGCAGGTATGTGAAGGGTAAGGGAATCTGGACTGAAAGTGTGAAGTTGACTCTGAGAAAGGAAACAGGAAAGATGATATTTTAATGTTTGTGTCTTTGATTTTGTTCATATTTTGCTACCAAATATATTAATTTTAATTGTCAATACATGGACTTTCTCTGAGTCAAGTCTGTTTTGCCTGTGAGAGTAACTGAGAAACAATAGCCCTTCTTTTTACCTTGACATATGAGCTTTCTTTCTCACTCACATTCTTCTTTTTTCTTCCTGACCACCCCACTGAAGCAGACATGAGAGAGGGCAAATGGATGGGAGTTTTGCTGTTAGCCAAGGTTAGCCTGCTACAGTTTCTCTTAAACTTATGTTTTCACCTGGCTTAGACAGAAAACCCTTTAGTAAAATGCCTCCTTACTTTATGGGCAGCTACTGCTTCAGAATAGACTGCAAATTTATTTAAGTGATCCTGCTTTCCTCATCTTTGGTGATTTTTGCTCTTCTTGCCCCCTTTCCCCTCTATCACCTCAAGCACAAGTGACAGATAGGAGGATCATGAGCAGTTTGGATCACACTTAGTTCGCTGTAAGTAGGGAGCCTCCCTTGTCCGAAATGGAGGCTGGTCATGAGTTTGAGCCTTTTTGGAATATGTTAACATGTGTGTCTCCTGCACCATTTGGGATACAAGCACAATATATTTTCATGGCACCTAATTAGGGTGGTGTGTAGACGCTGGGTATAGAACTGGGCCAGGTGCCTCATCCTGCTAAAGTCTCTAAGTGATTTTAAATGTTATATAATGCAAACATTAAAGGGTGATGTCAGAAGTCTTTGTAGAAACAAGTAACAACAAAAGAGCTGATGTTGTGTTTACAGTATTCTCAACCTTAAAGAACATGGAGGGGGTTTTATTAATTATTTTCACTTTATTTTCATATAATAAAAATAGGTGAACAATCTTATTTTGAATGTTTACATTAAGTTTGAAAAGGGAATTAAGGAAAATACCAGATAACTGCTCTGTAGATACTTAAATATAATTTTTAAAAAACAGTTTTATTTTCATAATATAATAACATTCCTATTAAATCAACTTATTTATAGAATAACTGTCTTATGAAATCATACTAAGGACATACCAAATTAACATAGATGGTGTACATTTTTTTACACAAGATTTTTCATTTATTTCCCATTTGAAGTGGCAAAATTTGTCAGCATCATTTCATGCATTTGGAAGGCTGTTCTGTCAACTGTAAATATATGTAGAATATACTATGGGAATTGAATACATGCTTTTAAGACTGACTTCTTTCTCTGAACCTACTAGACATGTTTCTGAAGTGTACATTTCATTAAATAAGAAAATCAACCAGCCTAAATAATATAAATGTTTCCTAAAAGCACATGCTTGCAAAAGGCAGATAGTATAATTAAGATCCTCATAGTGAAAGATGGTTATAATAGTTTTATAAATTTATCCATTTTTTTTGTATTTCATTTTTCCTCCACTCACATTCTTTACTGTTTCACTTAATACATGTGCTTCAACTTTTTGAGCTCTTCAGACACTGAAATATGAGAAGATATTAAAATTATTTAAGATTCAGNATGCTCAGTGGCAGCAGCCTACTCACTAGAGATTATGAAGAACCTGCCCTGGATATTCTTGCCAGAAGCTGTGTCCTGTGGACAGCACATTCTGAGGCCATGAAAAACCATAAAGAAGAAAGAGCAGAAGAAAAAACTGTTAGGTGCTAAGTACAACCTCTAGTCCCTTGTGCAGCTTGGGGCAGGTATGTGAAGGGTAAGGGAATCTGGACTGAAAGTGTGAAGTTGACTCTGAGAAAGGAAACAGGAAAGATGATATTTTAATGTTTGTGTCTTTGATTTTGTTCATATTTTGCTACCAAATATATTAATTTTAATTGTCAATACATGGACTTTCTCTGAGTCAAGTCTGTTTTGCCTGTGAGAGTAACTGAGAAACAATAGCCCTTCTTTTTACCTTGACATATGAGCTTTCTTTCTCACTCACATTCTTCTTTTTTCTTCCTGACCTCCCCACTGAAGCAGACATGAGAGAGGGCAAATGGATGGGAGTTTTGCTGTTAGCCAAGGTTAGCCTGCTACAGTTTCTCTTAAACTTATGTTTTCACCTGGCTTAGACAGAAAACCCTTTAGTAAAATGCCTCCTTACTTTATGGGCAGCTACTGCTTCAGAATAGACTGCAAATTTATTTAAGTGATCCTGCTTTCCTCATCTTTGGTGATTTTTGCTCTTCTTGCCCCCTTTCCCCTCTATCACCTCAAGCACAAGTGACAGATAGGAGGATCATGAGCAGTTTGGATCACACTTAGTTCGCTGTAAGTAGGGAGCCTCCCTTGTCCGAAATGGAGGCTGGTCATGAGTTTGAGCCTTTTTGGAATATGTTAACATGTGTGTCTCCTGCACCATTTGGGATACAAGCACAATATATTTTCATGGCACCTAATTAGGGTGGTGTGTAGACGCTGGGTATAGAACTGGGCCAGGTGCCTCATCCTGCTAAAGTCTCTAAGTGATTTTAAATGTTATATAATGCAAACATTAAAGGGTGATGTCAGAAGTCTTTGTAGAAACAAGTAACAACAAAAGAGCTGATGTTGTGTTTACAGTATTCTCAACCTTAAAGAACATGGAGGGGGTTTTATTAATTATTTTCACTTTATTTTCATATAATAAAAATAGGTGAACAATCTTATTTTGAATGTTTACATTAAGTTTGAAAAGGGAATTAAGGAAAATACCAGATAACTGCTCTGTAGATACTTAAATATAATTTTTAAAAAACAGTTTTATTTTCATAATATAATAACATTCCTATTAAATCAACTTATTTATAGAATAACTGTCTTATGAAATCATACTAAGGACATACCAAATTAACATAGATGGTGTACATTTTTTTACACAAGATTTTTCATTTATTTCCCATTTGAAGTGGCAAAATTTGTCAGCATCATTTCATGCATTTGGAAGGCTGTTCTGTCAACTGTAAATATATGTAGAATATACTATGGGAATTGAATACATGCTTTTAAGACTGACTTCTTTCTCTGAACCTACTAGACATGTTTCTGAAGTGTACATTTCATTAAATAAGAAAATCAACCAGCCTAAATAATATAAATGTTTCCTAAAAGCACATGCTTGCAAAAGGCAGATAGTATAATTAAGATCCTCATAGTGAAAGATGGTTATAATAGTTTTATAAATTTATCCATTTTTTTTGTATTTCATTTTTCCTCCACTCACATTCTTTACTGTTTCACTTAATACATGTGCTTCAACTTTTTGAGCTCTTNGGAGGAGGAGGAGGAGATGCTCAGTGGCAGCAGCCTACTCACTAGAGATTATGAAGAACCTGCCCTGGATATTCTTGCCAGAAGCTGTGTCCTGTGGACAGCACATTCTGAGGCCATGAAAAACCATAAAGAAGAAAGAGCAGAAGAAAAAACTGTTAGGTGCTAAGTACAACCTCTAGTCCCTTGTGCAGCTTGGGGCAGGTATGTGAAGGGTAAGGGAATCTGGACTGAAAGTGTGAAGTTGACTCTGAGAAAGGAAACAGGAAAGATGATATTTTAATGTTTGTGTCTTTGATTTTGTTCATATTTTGCTACCAAATATATTAATTTTAATTGTCAATACATGGACTTTCTCTGAGTCAAGTCTGTTTTGCCTGTGAGAGTAACTGAGAAACAATAGCCCTTCTTTTTACCTTGACATATGAGCTTTCTTTCTCACTCACATTCTTCTTTTTTCTTCCTGACCACCCCACTGAAGCAGACATGAGAGAGGGCAAATGGATGGGAGTTTTGCTGTTAGCCAAGGTTAGCCTGCTACAGTTTCTCTTAAACTTATGTTTTCACCTGGCTTAGACAGAAAACCCTTTAGTAAAATGCCTCCTTACTTTATGGGCAGCTACTGCTTCAGAATAGACTGCAAATTTATTTAAGTGATCCTGCTTTCCTCATCTTTGGTGATTTTTGCTCTTCTTGCCCCCTTTCCCCTCTATCACCTCAAGCACAAGTGACAGATAGGAGGATCATGAGCAGTTTGGATCACACTTAGTTCGCTGTAAGTAGGGAGCCTCCCTTGTCCGAAATGGAGGCTGGTCATGAGTTTGAGCCTTTTTGGAATATGTTAACATGTGTGTCTCCTGCACCATTTGGGATACAAGCACAATATATTTTCATGGCACCTAATTAGGGTGGTGTGTAGACGCTGGGTATAGAACTGGGCCAGGTGCCTCATCCTGCTAAAGTCTCTAAGTGATTTTAAATGTTATATAATGCAAACATTAAAGGGTGATGTCAGAAGTCTTTGTAGAAACAAGTAACAACAAAAGAGCTGATGTTGTGTTTACAGTATTCTCAACCTTAAAGAACATGGAGGGGGTTTTATTAATTATTTTCACTTTATTTTCATATAATAAAAATAGGTGAACAATCTTATTTTGAATGTTTACATTAAGTTTGAAAAGGGAATTAAGGAAAATACCAGATAACTGCTCTGTAGATACTTAAATATAATTTTTAAAAAACAGTTTTATTTTCATAATATAATAACATTCCTATTAAATCAACTTATTTATAGAATAACTGTCTTATGAAATCATACTAAGGACATACCAAATTAACATAGATGGTGTACATTTTTTTACACAAGATTTTTCATTTATTTCCCATTTGAAGTGGCAAAATTTGTCAGCATCATTTCATGCATTTGGAAGGCTGTTCTGTCAACTGTAAATATATGTAGAATATACTATGGGAATTGAATACATGCTTTTAAGACTGACTTCTTTCTCTGAACCTACTAGACATGTTTCTGAAGTGTACATTTCATTAAATAAGAAAATCAACCAGCCTAAATAATATAAATGTTTCCTAAAAGCACATGCTTGCAAAAGGCAGATAGTATAATTAAGATCCTCATAGTGAAAGATGGTTATAATAGTTTTATAAATTTATCCATTTTTTTTGTATTTCATTTTTCCTCCACTCACATTCTTTACTGTTTCACTTAATACATGTGCTTCAACTTTTTGAGCTCTTCAGACACTGAAATATGAGAAGATATTAAAATTATTTAAGATTCAGCCATTAACCATACAGTAAGGTTTCACAGGTTCTTGTCCTAGAAATGAAATGTTAGCTGTCTCTTGTCAGTTAGTCTTTGATGTTTTACACACATACACAGAATAATAAAGATGTATTGATTGACTACTGTAGAGGTTAACCTTAAGATTTGTTACACTGAGCAGTGAGCACTGACTTAGTCAAGCTGAGGAAGGTGAATCAATCTCTTATTTTCATCAAAATACCAATACATTTCTAGATAGGCATAGAATTTACTTATAAACATATTTGGAGCTCAGTTTTGTAATTGCTGAAAATCAAGATGTGAAAATATAAAGCTCTTCTTCTAAGGGTTTAAATAAAGGGGAAAGAAATTTTCATGCACTAATAAATGACTTGGCAATAATGAATTCCATCTCAGTGAAACTGAACATTCATGTGTGATGATTGCCCAAAAATATAGCTTTATGTCCTTTGGAAGAGAAAAAGGTGAAACTTATCGCACTAATTTATAGCTTTTATATGCTCTTAAGTTTTCTACTGAGGTGTGATGTTAGGAACAGACAAACAAGAAACATGTACATTAAATGACAGCAGGAACAGTCTTTTTTTAGAAAAACCTCTTAGTTTAAAAAAAAATCATGTATCTGGGTAAAAAGTAAGTTAAAAAATATTCTGAAAGTGATTCCAAGTCTAATAATGAAAAAAATTTAAAAAGAAAATTAAAAAAAAAGAAAACACAAACTGGGCTTCTCTGTATTTATTGTATTCACCTCTTTTGTTTCAATCAGTTCATTAATTGATAAAGGCAATTTTCTGCGACAAAGCCAGTGGAATTGGAAGAAATGTAAAAGTTCTGATCATCTTTAGAAATATTAAACTTCATTTCTATATATATGAGAAAGAAAAAATATTTTTTAGCATTTTAATAAAATTCAAAATCAGCACTACAATTCCTTATATCTCTGTTTTACCAAGCCTTTCTTCTCCAGGAGTTATAATAGAGTCACAAGGAGTTATTAAAAATTCTGCCAAGGCAAGTCTGTAGTGGTTTGGCCCCTAGGTTTAGAGCCTAGCTTAGAAACTCCCAGCTCAGGGCAGAAGTCCAGTCAATTCTCCCATCTTCTTGGTGAGCATGCCATAATCATGAAACAAATGGCTGCAACAACAGGAGCTACTGGCTGGTGTAGGTATGACTGCACCGAAAAAAGTAATTGGGAATTGGCTAGGGAGGCAAGTGAAGAGTACATCTTTCACCTCCAGATACAAAATTTGCACTTGAGGAATCTAGTGATCCATAAACTCTCTGAACACACCTCTACTGTGGATCATCCTTACATTAGAGAATTTCTCCCTGGTCTCATTATACTTGAGATCTCTCCCAGTTACCTGCCACCATGTCGTGAGGAGGTAACTTTCTGTCTTCCTCACTCAAAGTCTCAGTGTGCAAAACAATAAAATTTGAGTAAGGGGAACTTCTTTATGAGGGCAGAATTATTCTTTTGTACCTTCCTCTCACTTTTTGTAAAGTCATTAAGGGAAGTATAAGTCCTCTTTAGATGTAAACTTTGAAGAGCACAGAGGCTTTAGTTTTTAGAGCAGAGAGATGCCAAAGCATGGACTGGACCCTGAAGATCCTTACACCACTTTCTAAAGTATTCAGATATGCCTGTTTGCCACAGAATTAATACAATATTTTACCAGTGTTTTATTCATTTCCTACTATTGATGAAGAATAGGCCAGAAGACTAAGGAGGAAAAAATCTTAAACTAAAAAACCTGAAGGTTGTTACTTGGTTCTTTTATTTGATCATCTACTAAAAATCAAAGAAGTAGGGGACCTAATTAATTTCCTTCTCTCAACAGAAAAGAGAGATTGGATAAGAGAAGGAAAACATTGGTGTTCTTTGCCTTTGAATAGAGATCGTTCTAACTCCTTTATTTTTTCAACAGAGCTCCTTAGAGGATCTTCATCTCACAATGCCTTGGCACAATCAGGATTTTATCAAGGAATTATTATCTGTCCTTTTGGACTATGGCTACATATTTTGTTTTCTCTGGACTCACTGACTTAAGGGGTAACCTTAAAAAAATTTCATCTTCTGAGAGTTTCTTAGTTTTAGAAGTTTCTCATCCTACATGTATCTTGAAAACTGAAACCTCTAACTTCCAAAAAATTATTTAGATGGCATGAATTAAAATAATTTTTGTTTAATTTTTACATAATCCTAGAAATGCTTAATCATTTTAATAGTGAATTAATATAAATTTCTCAAAAATAATAAAAATTATAATTTGGACAAAAAAGAGGCTTGTTTTTTTTCTATGAATACTTTTGTTAGATTATAAAATGGATTTAATTTACATTCATGCTAACAAAAATATGGTGACTGTTTTGACAAGATAACATTTCTAAAATGAAGGGAAAATTTTTTAAAATATTAGGAGAAACACAAATGATCTCTTAAGCAAAGGTGCAATATGTCAGCATGGTGGTGTGATGGGGCTTCTGTTGTCAGAGAAAGCTTAGAAGAATGAAGGATGGTATGAAGACAGATAACATTTGGTTTGATAGGTTACACTGCTCCCAAGAAACGGTATAAAGTTGTAGATTCCAAAAAAATATTTACATGTTCATGTTTTTGCCTAACTTCAGTACATTGTTCTGCAATTCCCAAGAATTTTTTTCTCTTTTATTTTGCATTTCCAGCCTTTTTTTTCTCTCCCTATATATTCTTTCTTCTTTGCTTTCACTTCTGTTCTTCTATTCTTGCAAAATGAGATTCATTTGAAATCTTATTTCTTGAGGGTCTTACTCACGTGTATTGAAGGCTTTGAAGTCTCAACATTATTTGTTGTAGTACCATAGCTAGTGGGTGCAAGTATCCTGTTGGGTCCCAAGGAGAAAAGATAAACCTTTTCAACCCGAGTCTTAAACCCACCTGTGACTTACATTATCCTACAGCAAAAAAGAAAAGGAGTGTGCAAAGTCATTGCTTTGGAGTTGCTTCCTGGTGAAGCTGTGGGCAGAGAGGAATTGTCTATTATTATTTGTTCTCAGACCCTAAGCTGTCTCTCACCTTCTAATACTCAGAAAAAGCATTCTACATGCATGNTTCACAAGATCTAACCAAAATCTCAGAAAAATAATACATTTAATGTACATAGAATGTGTGCACAGACAACACTTTATTTTTACTCTGATATTTATGTCTATCAATAAGGTCATTACATTACACTGTGTCTTTAATAAATAGTGCACAGGTTTTAGATACTTATTTGTAGCTAGGAACTAATATATGTATTTGAATTGGGATTTTGTTATCATGCTGAAGTATTTTTTCCATCTCAGCAATAGTAAAACACAGAAGTAATCCTAAAGACACAGTCTATGCATGAGTATGTGATTTAATACATATATTAACACACACGTACTTAATCACATACTCATGCATAGACTGTGTCTTTAGGATTACTTCTGTGTTTTACTATTGCTGAGATGGAAAAAATACTTCAGCATGATAACAAAATCCCAATTCAAATACATATATTAGTTCCTAGCTACAAATAAGTATCTAAAACCTGTGCACTATTTATTAAAGACACAGTGTAATGTAATGACCTTATTGATAGACATAAATATCAGAGTAAAAATAAAGTGTTGTCTGTGCACACATTCTATGTACATTAAATGTATTATTTTTCTGAGATTTTGGTTAGATCTTGTGAAACCCTCAAATCAATGTAATCTGCAGTTCCTGAAGGTGTTTTAAAATTTCACTGCCTGCAAGTGCCCCTCCGTGCTTGCCTCTGCCTTCCTCTTCCTCTACCCCACTTTGCTCATGTCTCAGGAAAAGTGTACTTCAGCCTTCACTGACCATAAACAGATAAAACTGACATGTGGTCAGCAGTATTTTAAGGACTGCGAGTTGTGGTGAATATTCTGCCTTTTTTTTTTTTTTAAGCTTCTAAAAGAGTTGTTTTTCTATCTCTCCATGGCCATCTTAGTATCATTCATGCAAAGCAAGAAAGACAGGAAAGATCCTAACATCCAGGATTTTCTTCTCTTTGACAGGCAGTAATGCTGTTCCTAAGTGCTGCCACTATTCACCCACAGAGAGGAATCTTTTCCGACCTGCATAACTGTCAAAAACGGACACATATGAATGAGCCCTGTATAGGCTGAGAACTGCAATATCAAAGCACCATTATTTACACACCCTACCAGAAAACACTGGTCCTGGGCTCCCCTCACCCTTGTCTCCTGCTTAGTTTAACCCCAGGCCACACAGCATGGCTTACTAATTGTGGAATGCTGTTTTGAATACAGGGTTCAAATAGCAAATTTAAACTGCAGATTTAATCTTCCGAGAACTGTTGAGATATATGTAATTTTCTTCCACAAAAGCTGAACAAAGAGATGGTATAACATTATGATTGTGTAAATCTTCTTTCAACACTTCCATTGTACAAAGTGTAGACTCAGTGATTGAATAGCAACAAACAAAAGTCTCTCTTCAATTAAACTCCTGTGACTCACATACGGAAGGCTTCATCTAACATATCTACTATAATTAGATTCCATTCCTCCTTTAAGGTAAAGTGCTTTTGTTTTAAAACATGTTTGTAATAATGCCTGAAAAAAACCAACATGATCAAGATCAGATATCTGTTTTGTTCTGATTCATTCCTTTAAAGAAAGGTCAGAATTTTACACTGGAGTGATTTAAATGTAGCTATAGAATTGTACAAAAAATTCTAATTAGAAGTAGCATGATTTTTTTCTGGCATCACATGAATATCCATCACAATTGAGCACCTATAATCAATTGATATACAGTAGGTACATGAAAGTCTGTGAGTTAAAAAGTATTTCAACAGTGGTAGCTATAGGGGAAAAGTCAGTATGTTTCTTCTTTCAAGAATTACATGAATTTAGTAGAAGCCTAAAATAACTTTCAGACAAGAAGTACACATATTTTGTCATAAGAAAATGTGTAAAATATTCATTTTGCAGTAACATTCAAAGGCAGTGGGACATTGGTATTCATTGTTGACTATTAAATATAATAAATATAGATATTCTGTAGCAGAAATATTAACCTTTTTGCATAAAAAACATAGTGTGGGATGCTGTCCCTAAGGCCTCAATGCACCACATTCTCTCACATATAGGCATGCAAATCTTTTTCACAGAGACATTGCAGAACTTCTTCAGTTTTAAGAGCTATTCTGTTAAAATTGAGTGAGTGAGCCAGATTTTCCCTCACATGAAGAGATGAGAGGGGAGAAGTGATGTGTGCTCTCCATAATACAGGAGAAGTGCTTTTATACCTGTATTATATTCTTTAAACTTTTCCTCCATCCATTGATCCAAGCAGTCCCAAGAGTCTCAGTGGAAAACTGAGGATATGGCCCAATAGATTTGTGTAACTCTTGTGTTTATGTGACAGTGCTGCAAGATTTATACCCATGGATTGAAAAGATAGGCTGATCTCAAACATACACAAATAAAAATTGAAATGTCTGGAGAATTTTTGGCATACATATGTGATAGTGTGGAAGTTTGATCCTGTATAACAATATGAGGTTAATATTAAATGGATACCGATGCTTCCCTTTATTTTATTACCATTTATTTATTTATTTAATTAATTCATGGCACTTGGGAATATGGTTTAGGGATGATTGCGGTGATGCTAAGTTGATAGTTGAACTAGAGAATCTTGGAGGTCCCTTCCAAATTTGATGTTTCAATAAGTCTATGGTCCTATGTTTCTGTGAATTAATGATATTTATATATTTTTAGAGGCGAAACTGGGCAGATAATAGCTTTGTTTTCAGTTTGATGCCTGAACGTGGGGGCGTAAAAGGACTGGGGATCAGGGATCAGTTTACATCCAACAAAGGCTGATATTTTTTAAGGCAGAAATGTTGGGTTCTGGCCTCCATAAGAAAGGTCTAGAATGCCTTTGTTTCCTAGGTGAAAAAAAAATGACTCAAAGCTCCTCCCAGCTTGCTTCTTTCCAAGAAACAGAGAGGGGACTTTCCTGTCTCCTATGCTGAAATACTAGCCTAGTGTTGCAGCATATCCTAAGGCATAGTAGGATATAACAAGCCTCCTATTGGCATGGATGGCGAAACATCNTCATGGCACTTGGGAATATGGTTTAGGGATGATTGCGGTGATGCTAAGTTGATAGTTGAACTAGAGAATCTTGGAGGTCCCTTCCAAATTTGATGTTTCAATAAGTCTATGGTCCTATGTTTCTGTGAATTAATGATATTTATATATTTTTAGAGGCGAAACTGGGCAGATAATAGCTTTGTTTTCAGTTTGATGCCTGAACGTGGGGGCGTAAAAGGACTGGGGATCAGGGATCAGTTTACATCCAACAAAGGCTGATATTTTTTAAGGCAGAAATGTTGGGTTCTGGCCTCCATAAGAAAGGTCTAGAATGCCTTTGTTTCCTAGGTGAAAAAAAAATGACTCAAAGCTCCTCCCAGCTTGCTTCTTTCCAAGAAACAGAGAGGGGACTTTCCTGTCTCCTATGCTGAAATACTAGCCTAGTGTTGCAGCATATCCTAAGGCATAGTAGGATATAACAAGCCTCCTATTGGCATGGATGGCGAAACATCTGAGGAGAATCTGATGGTGGAGATCTCGTCTCATAATTGTGGGCAAGGAAAGCCCCCTTCGTGTTCTTGATTTTAGCTGGTTTTATTGAATTGTAGGTGCCAAAATATTTTCTGGGTTCTGCAGGCATAACTGGTCTGCTCTCTCCATTGCCAGTGCCACTGAGTTCACTTGTAGCCTTTCCAGTCTTCTCTACAACCAGGTGTGGGACCCACCTGGGAGGACACACATTCATTTGTCTTGTTCCTCCCTCTGTGGAAAAGATTGAGCTAAATATAACCTTTTCCATCTACAACTCAACACTGCTATTATGTATGACAATTTTTGTCCAAGAGAATAAAGTACTGTGTCTCCAAAGGTTATCTCTTTTGTTCTGCTTAGAGGGACTACACAATAAAAACAGTCTTCTTTTCAAAGGAGACCACACAGGTGTCCCTCATGCTTGTTTTACTTTTTTGGTCACATAGTCACTGTCACCGTAGGTGGGAGAAATGATTTCTCTTTTCCTTTACACTGGCTGCTTTTGGAACCTGTTTGTGAGTGTCTTCTGCAGTATTTAAATGATGCTGTCTTTCCAGAAGCTCTTTTCAAGCCCTGTTCCCCCTTACTGATTTATAGGTCATGCTCTGATGCACAGAGCTCCAAATGAAATGGAGTTCAACCAGTAGTAGATCAAGGTGTGCTACAGCTAGACAATAAGTATTTTATTATTTAGTTATTTATTTTGCTCTTCTTTTATTTGTGAAAGGATATATCAGAATAAAAGCCATAGCAATAAGTGTGCAATTGTTATGTCAGTAAGTTTCAGGTTAATATTTTCCTATTCCCTGAATCATTGTAAAATGTTTATTGTTCTCATTCTATTGCTGTCTGTAAAGCTTCTGGCAGCCCTAGCTATGTATTTAAAATAGAATAAAATATTTATTTTTCAAATTCATTTTCTTCTTTCATCTCTGAAAGGGAAAAAAAATTAAAGACATTTCTTACTTAAAGGCTCATTGAGATAAAATGATACAGTTTATTCCAATGAGGGAACATATTCTCTAGGAGAAAATTGAAAAGCAATTGGTGCTATTTTATTTACAGAGTTCCAACAACATTATTCCTCTTAGTCCTTGAGGAAGTAATATACTCTCACCCTTAAAACGCTGTAAGTAGTCGATAATCCATTATTACAGTAAGCCGTACACTCTCACAGTAATTATCTAATAACCCCTTATAAAAGACCGTAGCTTCCTAATCTGTTTATAATTATCATTTCAATGATCCTGTGCATTAATGTCTGACCTTCAGCAACTCTGACCTGATCTTAATTAGCTGTAATATCAAATCATCACTATATAAGAAACTAGCCATGACCAAATGAATGAACCCCAGGTACAGCTAATTTCTGGAGCAATTATCTTTTCATGTAGGGAGATTTAAATGATTATCTGCACAATTTCACACAGTTTTATGTAATTCTGTGACATTATAAATTCTGTTTTAAATCATATTTCAAAGGCATGGCTGTGCAGACTGACTTCATATAGTACACTAAGCTATCAGGATAGTATATCATACTACCAGTGTATAGGAGTAGATGATTTTTTGTGTCATTATTTTCAATTACGCAAAGTATATTTCACAAAGTGATAAATTGTAGCTGAAATATATAAATATATGCCAAGGTAGTCTAGGGGCTAGTGACATCCAGTATAAATTGTATGTCATTTTAAAGTAATGTTACATTATATTAAAATACTGTAAGTAATTGATAATACCATATGTGTTAAAGCAAGATTAGAAAATTCTAAAATGTATATTGGTAATATACATGCAGTATTTACAATGCATTTGAAGCTGAGTATCATTTATCACATTTAAAAAGCTACTGTATAAAAAATGAGAATACCACAGAAAATACTTGAAGCTGCTATTTAACACACAATTATGCAGTACTAAGGGCATAGGACTATTTAATGTGTTATTAAAATACCCAAGCTTCTGATTTATAGTTTAATCTGCCTGGAACATAACACAAACCTTCATGCCACCCCAGCTATTTACCTCATGCTTTTCTACACATACAAAAACACACACACACCAGTGGGAAAAATTCAGTCTTACAGATCAACCAAGTAATTTAGGACCCAGAAGGCAGTTCTACAACCAGTACAAGGGTGTGCCACATTAGTGCATTTTTGAATAATACATCCCTTTAAAAACCCAATAAGTATTTGTTCTAGGTTTTTTGGGGATGCATTTTTTGCTCAGTTTGGAGAGAAGAAAATAAAAACAAAATAAAGTATATAATAGCCTTTTTATTAAAAAATTGCAAGCCAGTTGGATGAAGGATTTCAACAATCATATCATTTACTGCCCTTTCCTAACAAAATTTATAAAAGTTAACCATGGAACCTTCTTTCTCAGAGCTCTTTCAAATGCTAACATTTCCTACTTATAAGCCAAAACATTTGTCCTACAGCCATCAGATGAAGATAGCAGCCTGATGGGGCTGATTGATTTGAAAGGTAATTTGAATGGAAGATGTTGTGTACATCCTCTTAGTGATGCCACAATGACAGCTCAGACAACCTTTCTGTGATATATCACACAGGAAAGCGGAAAAGAGTAAATTTAACAAGTGGCATTGCCTCCTTATCCCATATTTTCTTTTCTTCTAATTTAGTAACTTCATTCTATACTGAGTTTAGTTATTTATAAATATCAAAGATGTCTTGTCTTACCTTTTATTTAAGTCAAACCTTCAGTAAGTTATATATAAAATCAGACAACTAACATCCACAAGCTAAATGAACTAAGAAAATAATTCTTAGAAATTATCAAAAAGTGAAGGCAAGGAAATCCTAGCCTTCTTTCTGATCAAATGGAACCATTTGTTATCCTCTTTACAGGGCCATTTATTTTCTTTTTCACTTCCTTTCCATATACACATATATTTAATTCCTTCAGTATACTTAAAATCAACCATGTGCTTTATAGGTCCTGGCAATTTTCTCCTTTACACTTCCAGCATAATATCTGTAGAGGAAAAAATTGTCTGTGCTTATCTCAGACACTGAATAGTTTAAATCATTTTATAAACTTCAGCCATTTTACAGGTTGAGGTATTGCAAAAGTACAATGAATGATTTTTATAGAAAATTAAGTATTCTCTTTAAAATTGCTGGTATATATATCTTCTTGAAATATTATCATCTTGCTCTAAAATTCTTTTCTGTTTTAGATCTTCTGTCCTGCATTTCATTTTCATATCTTACAGTTGAGTTACACACATGGACACTTCAGGAGGCTTAAAATCAAAATCAAATTCCTCTCTTCTTCAAAAGAAAATAAGTCTACATTTTAATCAAAGACATTTTAGGAAAATACAGATTTTCTTCTTTTTCACCTTCGATAATTTTAGTGTGAAATCTTGCTTTTTACCTCCATACATTTGACTGTAAAAAGTAATTTAGTAAAAGCTTATATGAATTTTATAACATTCACTCATGGATTTTAGAAGAGAGAATGTGAGCAAGTGCACCATCTAATCGGTAAGAGCTGAAAACATTAAATTTATGTAGCAAAAAAAGGCATTCAGGCTTTTCTGTATGGATTACATTTACTTTGGAAGAAAAGTAGGTACCTGGAAACTCAACTTTCTTCCACACACCCACACACAGACAGACAAGCCTTTCATATCCTTCTCCTGGAGAATATCAAGCCAGAGGCATCTAGGTTTTGGGTCTTAATTGCAATTACAATATTTCTCAAGTGTGATATATCTCACATGAAGCCCAGTGCTACACATTATAAACTCTTCTGGCATATTAACCTAAGTATTTAATAATCTGTTTGCCAGTAAACGAGTACGTGAGAGAGGGTGATAAAGAAGCATTGTTAGAGGTAAACAAATAAACAGAAATAAGCTGGAAAATAATGAGACAGATCTTGCGTAAGTCAAAAAAACCTCATTGTTTCTTAGAGTTACTTAGCTTGGAAGCAGTTCAAAACAGGGATCATGCATTTTTCCATGTTTACCCCGTGCCTGGTATAACAGAAAGCCAGACTGTGATGACAGGTCACAAAGTCTACTGTAGAAATACGAAACATCCCATTTGCATTACAAATGAGTGATAGAATGGGTTAAAGAAACTGGTCTTTGGTTTCAGCAAAATGCTAAAGGACCCTGTAATGGTGACCTGTAGGTATGTACAAGGCAAAATCATTTGGGACTATCTAGAAAGTATTCATACACAGAAGTGAATTTATTTAGTTATGACAAAAAGTGCTCCCACAAAATTATATTTTTGGGAGCTGATGAAGAGTGGGTGCATAGGCAACATTTGCCACAGTTCATACTTAACAATGGCAATTCTACCTCAAATAATATAAGTGTTTCCTATAATATTGAATAAATGATCTGTACACCAGACACATGCCTGGTACTAGACTAAGTGTGGGTCTGGCTTATAAAGGTTTAGGTCTAGTACCAATCAAGCATGTGATTTAAAGTGCTCCCAGCAGTGAGGATGCCTGTGATATTGGGGTACAATGACTGTGTTCATTTCATTATTTGTAGTTCTTTGTCTAGAGGCAGAGGGGGAAATTTAACTTCATGGAGGGACTTTTCCAAGAGTGCAGAAGGTATGGTAAAGGTTTTCATAGCGGCTTCAGGCAGTACGTTGAACAGTGGGGTTTATTCCCTATTAAAACTTTTTTTTTCTTTTTTTTTTTTTTGAGTGAAACAATGCTGAAGGTATATATTTACTTTTAGGCATAGAAAGGAAATAGACATCTGAGAGTTTTACTGGGTTTGTACTGCTACTTTTGCTTTTGTTTTTTAAATTACTTAACAAGATCTGTCATACCTCAGAAATTTAAACTCAGGTGAGCTTGTTTCAAGACTGTAGAAAACAGTTTTTGAAACATCTTAACATTGTTTTTAGGTATTTCCCCAAGGGCTTCAGCCTTCCTTTTGAATTGAGGTTTTACTGAGATGAAAAGAAATTCTCTCTCATTGATCCCCATAGGAAAGGCATTTGTCTTTGAACTCTATTTTTAGAGATGTTTTAACACATATTTACACTTGGGAGGATATGGATAAATGTAGTTTTGTTTAAAATTAACATGTTTTTGTTTACTTTATAGGCAGGTAGAGTTCAGGTTTTGTACATGAACTCAGCTAACATATACACCTCCTGAGAGCCAATGTTTCCTTTGAAGAATTTCTTTCTTACCTGCATGCTCCACCCTGCTGGGCTAAGTGTGGCAGACAGGGAAGAGAGTTTTCCATGTGTTAATTTTACGCCTCGGAAGTATCATTCAAAATAAGGCTCCTGAAATTTCAAAGACCTGTGCTAAATTCAATTTTTCATTCATTTTACATCTGTCAACCACTAACTTTGTAGAATGACCCTGTCACTTTTACAGTGGGACAATGTAAAAGGTTTTGACCAACTTCTATGAATCATCTTCATGATTTTAAGATTCAGTGTAAGTTTTTATCCAATTTTTCTGAAAGCTCATTAGCTGCATACTGTAACTGCTGTTTGAATTAAAAGGACTATACCATGTTGTGACCCCTGTTTCATACTGCTCTGATAGAAAAGTGAACCAGGCTATAAATTTTTAAGCTTTACTTGTTGAACAGTAAGACTAAACTTTCATACCTAAGACTTAACTGTAAAGGGAAGGCAAAGTTTATCATGTCAGATCTTAACATGCCAGGTATGCCAATGCAATTTCCTCAGTGGAATCCTTTTTCTTGTCATAGGAGGTCTTTCCTGGGAGGTGAACAGCTTACAGTTAGATTCCTCATAACTTCAGGATCCATTTACATGGAAAACTTTTTTGTAATATGCTGCAGGTGTGAATTTAATGCATCTTTTCTCGTCAGGAGTAATTTGCCATGTCAGCAATACTAACACACTGTGAGAGGAAAGCAGACAAGGAGATCCTTGCAGACTGTGAGATCCACATGGAAGTCATCTACCATGGGATTCAGATGCTTTTTACTGTGCAAAAATGGGCTTTCATAGTACGCAGGTTTCATATGCTGACAGCAAGTATTGTTTGTGGCCTCTGCTGTTAAGTTTATGTACATAAACACACAGAATCCCACTGTTGTGTGATAAAGGCCAGAATGACTTAAGTGAATTAATAAAACATGTGTAAATTAATCTAGGAAAGTAGCTGCACTAAGTCCTGGTTTTCACTGAAAAAATACTCCTCTTGTCAAAGGAAGGAGAGAGAAAATGATTTTTAGAACATCAAGCTCACTTCTCCTCCACTGGTTACTCTCTGGTAATTAAAATGCTTCCTTCTATTTCCTAGTCTTGTTCACAGCCCTGCAGTTTTTTGACCAAATCTGTGTTTAAGTTTATGTAATTCATCACTCTGTGGTCTTTCTTTGTAGTCTATCTCCTGCTCTGCCATCCTTCTTCTGCTGCACCTAGGGATGGCAGCAGTCCATTTTATATCCTCTTACCCCTTATTTTGTCAAGGCAAGAAGCCCCATTTCTTTAACTCTTCATCAGTTGTGCTTTCCATTCTCCTGATTACTGTAGCAGTTCTTCTGTATTTTATTAGTGTAATTCATCTTCAAAATGGATAATTGATATAATATATTGTATCCAGAAACAGCTTGTCTGATCCATCAAAAGATTATATTTGTACCAAAAAAAAATCAATAGTTCAAATTTCAGTCTCCATCCCATTTCTGCTTTGTCTATTTCTGAGATCCTCTGATTCTTTTTAGATTATAATACCATATTGCTTTGTATTATCATTTTATTTTCTCTTTTGTGTTGTGATTAATGTCAGTATGAAGATACTCTGTCTCAGGCCTAATTCCTGGACACCTAGCAGCTTCTTTCCAGTTTCTAGTTCTACCAATATCTCTACTTTCATTAAATTATTTACTGCACATGACAATAACAAGACCTCTCTCCTGTGCAGGATTGATTAAACATGTTTTTCAAGAATGTTTGTTAATATGAAAATTAAGCAAGTTACTGACAAGACAGTTTGATGTTAACAGAGTGATAGTATATCACTTTCAGCTCAGATGTGTCTGGCTCTAGTTAGATGCCAAAGGTGTTAAATATCAATTCTAATTTTTACATTTTGTCTTACTGCAGGAGGGAATTAATAAAAATCTGAATCATGAGACTTCCCAACTACCAGGATGGAGAGCATAAAGCTCTCTACATTCTGTAGATATGCAATAGAAACTGATGAAGTCAGTAGTGAAGCATCAGAAAGAGAAGTGAGGAGCAAGCCAGCTCTTGGGCTTCCACCAGAAAGAGACAGCTGGTAAGACAGAGGTGGATCATGTTTACTTACTGCAAACCACGAACCTAGTGGCTTCTTCAAAGGTTTGTATGGCCACCTGTTCTTTCAGGCTTGCCAGGTGCACAGTCTTCACTGCTGCCATATTTTGCTCCCTCACTATTTTCATTTACGGCATCTTCCATTATTTCAAACTATATTTTTGCAAAGCTACTTTCAGATTTTTTTCACCTTAATTTTTTCCACTCTTGAGCTCTTGAATATTCTGGGCCTCCAAGATTTTTTCCCCTCCTTTCCACACTTACGCTGCTGTTTCTGTTTACCTTTCAGGCAGCCTGTCTCCCACTCTGCTGCAGAGTAGCAACTGCCAGCTGATGGATTGTAGCTGCAATGCCAAGCTGTGCTCACAGTGGTACCAAAGGGCACAAAAATTACCAAATCACTGAATCAATGAAACAATTAGGTTGGGAAAGACCTCTGAGATCATGGAGTCTAACCAGTGACTGGAAATCACCATATCAACTAAACCATGGCTATAAGTGCCATATCCAGTCTTTCCTCAAATACCTCCAGGAATGGTGACCCCACTACCTCCCTGGGTAGTCCACTCCCATGTCTAATCACTCTTCCTTTGAAGAAATTCTTTCTGATGTCCAACCTAAACCTCCTCTGGCACAACTTAAGACTTCGTACTCATCCTATCATCACCTGGGAGAAGAGACTGGCCCTCACCTGATTATACCCTCCTTTCAGATCCTTGTAGAGAATGATAAAGCCCTGCCTTGAACCTCCTCTACACAAGCCCAGCTCCCCCAGCTGCTCCTCATGGGACTTGTGCTCCAGACCCTTCACCAGCTTCATTCCCCTCCTCTAGACTCGCTCCAGCACCTCAATGTCCTTCCTGAACTGAGGGGCCCAGAACTGGACACAGCACTCGAGGTGCGGCCTCACTAGCAGCCACAGTGCTGAGAAATGTAGTACAGAGTAGTATGGTACCCTACTGGTATTTGTATATAAAGGTATTCTCACAATTCACTCCTATCTGTGGAACTAAAGCTGCTATAGGAACAACTGGAAGTTTTACTGACACAAGGGTCCCTGTCTCTGACTGCAGGACATCCCAGACTCTGAATGCAGCCCTCAAACACTGTCAGTGTGCATTAATAAACTAATCAACTGGCCCTGCCTTTGTGATGCTACAGCAAGAAGAAAGAATGAATTCATCCTGCTTGAAATTCGTTCAGTAAAAATGGAAAATGGAAACTACCCATTTACATCAAGAATATTTTAAAATATGTATGCATTTGGGAAAGTATTTCCTCTTGTATTTAGTAGTTATTGAACTAAGGACATGTATCTCCTTTACTGTTTAGTAATTAATAAATTATCATCTGTTTGGCTTGATAGCTGAGTTACTTCTAATATGAATCTGGAGTCTATTCCACACACCAGTATTCACACTACCAGCACTTTCTCTGTAGATGGTGTCTGGAAGGCACAGATGTAAACGTCATTGGGAAGGATGGATGAGAAGGGGGACTCTTAATCAAATTACTTCTTTTATTTTTATACATGTATCAAATGCACCTGGATATAAAGTAAACTAGGAAAAGATGTCCACATTGACTACTGAATAATCATGCCAAATTAAAACAGGACTTTGAAATACAAATTTTTGTGCATTTTGATTGAAGTTCATAACTTCTGTAGAGATATTTGTTTGAGTAAATAAAGGACTAGGGAATCAAGTCAGAAAGAATTCTGTGGTTCATATGAGCATTGAGGGTTTGTACACTACATTAAATATTCTTTTTTTCTTTTTTTTTTGCTTTCTAAAGCTCTAAAACAAAAGCAGATCAGTAGGGTGGGCAATGCAATGCATTTTACGGGTGATGTGCGCTGTACAATATTTATATGTCCACTATTTGCTTCTTCTATGTAATGAAAAGGTGCAAAAGTCTCAGATTATCAAAATTGGAAAAAACTTTAGTATAATGTGAGAAGCAAATTTCAATCCATTATTCCCTGTGCATTTCTTGTAAAGATTTCCAGTGGGGAATAAAAGAAGCATGCAGGATCCTGTCAACACTGACTGTTAACAATGACTCAAGAGCTCAGTCTAACATTAATTAAAAACAAAACAAGACAAAACAAACCTAGATTGCTGAGATACAGGAGACACTGACAGCTACGGAAGTGTCTCCTATGATCTTGGGTAGTTGTATAATACCAAAGTTAGAGGCATTTCTATTGACTCCCTAGAGGATTAAGCATGTTCTTCCAAAGGTTTGCTTAAGATGTAGTTAATAGGTTACATTTGATTTTTTTTTTAAGGTGTAGAAAATCAAATATGGATTTAAAAAAATCCATATTCATACAGATGCCAATCAGTTAACTTCTGTCTCCATAAAGCTGCATGGAAGATTTAAAATTATTCTCCAGGGAACTCCTTTTAAGTTAAATTCCATAGTCTTATATATGTGTTTTGTGACAGCTTCACATAGGCCCAGTCACTTGGTCTTTACACAAAAATGAATACCATCTCTACTTTGTGCACATTCTTTACTGTTTATTTTTATTTTTAAGTCAGATTGAATGTAATATATTAAAAACACTTTAATCATTTAGTTATAAGAATTCACTCAATAGATTTTTTTCCTCTCTTTTTAATAGGACTTTCTGAACAGAGTTCTTTTGATCTCCTTGACTGCTTTCTATATTGTAAGTCTAATCCTATATTTAAACATTTTCCTACATTTCATCAAACACTCTGATTTAAATTTTCCTTAATCTAGCTAGTCATATTAATCTACTCCTTCACTTCATATTGTAGAGCATGTAATTTCCTTTTAAAAATAAATAAAAATAAAAGTGGCTAATGAAAATTACTACTACAACATATTTGAAAATGCTCCACAATTTAGCATCACAAAAAGTGAACATTTAAGAATTCTAAATGCCACCCTAATTAAAGGAACCTTCCTTTTAAATGTGCTTTTTTTCACATGCATAAGAGGCCTTATTCAAATGAAGGGGAAGACCTTTCACATACATGAGGCTATAATAGAGAGCTTAGCATAACTTCTACCTGATTTTCAATGCAAATGGCAGAGGAGAAGTTAGTGTGTTGATGCAGATTATGGTTTATCCTTCTCACACACCACAGAATTCTTCACGCTCTGGAAATATTTTGCTTATCAGTGAGAAGCAATGATCAACACCTCGCACCCCCAATCCCAGAGAGACTCAGAAAGTGAGATCATCAATATTCAGATACAGTCAGATTCTCACGGTTCCAGACTATTAATTTGCTCCTATACTGAAGGTTTACTGTACAATTCACAGTATAAACATTTTACTGCTACATATCAAATATCAAACAGAGTGATTAAAAGGCAATTTAACAATGTTAGGTTGCTGAAAAGTGGCAGACAATTGGTATTTAAATGCATTATATGCAGGGAGACTGTTCCTTTTACTCTTCATTGAAAAATTTTAGTAATTTTCATTTGTTCAAAAAGCAGAGTGTAGGAAGAGATTTCTATGCCTGATATGGCAACTATTCTCAAATTAACCTTAACAAGTGCATATATTTTTCCCAATCCTTTAGTCAGTTCCTGTATTTACTTTCTACAAAAGCTGAAGTTACTGTTCATATCACACACTGGTTCTCCTTTCTCAGAGAGCAGGCACTATTTATGACATGACAGAGGAAAGAAATGAGCCAAGCACCACAGCTCAGAACCCAATTAATTGATGCTCACACTAATTTGGATTAGCGTCTCTGTCAGCACAGGAGCAGTGCTACAGGTTAAGAGGGGAAGTATATGCTGGGTCTACTGTTTTCATGAGGCTTTCTGACCATCTTGCTGGACTCATGTAGCTCTAGCCTGTCTTTAAAAGAAGTGAAAAAGAAATCAAACAAGCAGAAAAACCCCTCTTCATTACTCAGTACAAAAATTTTCCCCATTCTGTTGATGTCCATCTTCTCTAGAAAAGCGTGGTAGATTTTGAGGTAGACCTTTGCTTAGGATGTCACAGTGATGGCATTGCCACTTTTAGCATCCAGGTATTTCTTCCCATGAGGGGAAAGTCTTAAGAAATTAATAATGGAAATCGTTCTGCAATAGATTCCTAACATGTTTCTACTGTAGCTTTTTATGTAGTGGTGCGCTGATATAAAGGATAAATATTGAGTATTAATAAATCTATTAAAAGTAGACGTCTTCTACAACTAGCCCACCACCAAGATCTTCCAGCAGGATAGCAAATCCTCTTTCAAGCTCCCCCAGAAGACAAAGCTGAGTCTTGGAAATAACTAGAGAAGAGGAGGACAACATTTTTCCAGCTCCTCCAGAATGTAAAAGTAGATTTTTGGTCTTCAAAAGTTTGAAATAAAATGTTCCAAGAGCTACAGTACTTTTATCAAAACATGGAATATGAAATTATTCAAAGCAGGTCTCTATGTGTTCTGTTTGAAAAGCAGAGAGTTTGTTTAGTCAGTAATTTAAATGAGGAGAAAATTGTTTAGTCAACAGTTTTCAAGGTGTGTATATTTCTTATATTCCAAAGCCTGGCTTAGAAGGGGCCCAGAAGAGCTCTAACTTGCAATTTGGTATATTCAGTAAAGGCCATGGAGACTATGTTTTGTGTAACAGAGGTGTGAAGAAGTCAATTAATATATTTTTGTATCTCAAGTGCATCAGACACAGTCTAAAAGGTCATGAAATGGTGTCCCAGGAAAATATTGATGGGGTGTATTGACTTTTCCCCTCCATATGCCTGAACCTAACACTATGGTGATTTCTTCACCTTGCTGTTGTGCTTTCTGTCTGTGATAATGCAGTGATACTGGATTGCTGTGCTCCCATGTCATGACAGTTTATACCCTAGCACCTTTTGGAAGTTAAAGGTGGCTTCAATTAAAAGCAATCTCCTTGGTGAAAAAATTTGGTTTACTGTAATCAAAGTGCCTCGATGCCTCTGGATTTCTGGACACCATTGAAATATTGGTTGTTTTTTTCCTATTTGTCCTGCTGCCTCTGAAGTTACTGAGAGAAAAACTGTGCCAGTGTTGAGTTCTTCTGACAATCTTGGTCTAGGTAACCTGTGATGTCTACAAGGTGTTTATAGTATGTCCTCACATGGTTTTTAAATGGTTCTATAGAACCATTTATATGGTTCTATAAGACCTAAAGCTTCTTCCAAACAAACTGAAGGTAATTTTCCACACAGCTGAAATTTACAGATTTCGTGGGAAATGTCTTGGTCCTACAGGGTTCTTATAAAGTGTTCAGTGTTTTTTCATGATGGTTAATTGTATTTGCACTGCCATCTTTAACATTGTATAAACACATCCAAAGTAGTAAATCCATTGTCTATTTTACGTCTTACCATGGATAACTTTAATATGACTTCACAAATTTCCTAAATGCTAGATGAGATCAGGATAGGGTAAAAATAAACTAACTGAAAGACAGCATTGAGAATGCTTTTTGATTGATTTAAATATCCAGAGAAACAGTTCTGGATGTCAGAGAAGCAATCTCTGGATCAGCTAATTGGATTAGATTTTTAAATGTTTCTATGTATATTAAAACTGACAAAGACTCTTAAAAATCATTATTTATGCCCTTCTATAAATTGTTATAAATGCATTGCAAAATACTCATGTTATGTCAACTAATAGGGCAATATGTGTAAGATGAAAGTCTCTGCAGATTTCTCCCAAGAGAAGGAGGAGCAGAACATGTCCTTTTAATTTTGCAACTTTGTCTATAAGCAGTGGGCTTGTTTCCCAAAAAGTGCTATCACCGCTTCATGTACGACCAAGCAAGCACTTAAAATAAGTGCTAAAATATTTCTATCCCAAATCATTAAGACAAGGTGCAAAGAGTCTTAAAAATGCACCATTTTTTTAGGACAGCTAAGAGGATTTTCACTGAGTATTAAAAATGTTGCTCAAACCCAAGACTCAAACAGTCATCTTCATTCTTTGCCCTACTTGCAAATGTAATTGATTCTTTTTAGGAGACCTGTGAACTCTTCAGCTGGTGTCCTGGCCCACTAGTTATAATAGAAATTATTTTCCAATATTCTTTTTCAAAACAGAAGAAAATACAAAATTTAAAAAAAAAAGAGAAAACAAGAAATTAAAAATTTAATTAGTTTTTACATGATGAAAGAAAAGATTAGAGTTCTGAACAACACAGTGAAATAGAGCATAAAAGACCTAAGGATTTACAAATGGGTCCCTGAGATAAGACTGTATAGTACTAAAGCTTCCCACTCAGTGGGTGGAAGTTAGATACCTGTGAAAATCAATCCTTAAAACCCAGCCAAAACTAAAACAACACAGTTGACTCACTTAACTCCTATGATTTTATAGAGGTTGAGCAGCTGGTTGTGGGTTTCAATTTTGTCTCTTCATTTATGACCAAAGGCCTGAGTCCTGCCCTCAGGTCATATTATACCATGACCATCTATTAAAACATGCAAGGATAGCCGTAGGCACCAGTCTTCAAGACCATTTTTATAGACAAAACACTAGAGTTCCTACGTATGACATCTTCATGCATTCATAAGCACTCCAAGAAAATACTTTCAGTGAGGTAAGATTTAGAGTACTCAAATGAGATTTCAATTCTTGCTTTCCAGTTCCCTGAGAAGTCATAGAATCATAGAAATATAGAATATAGAAATATAGAAATATAGAAGACCCATAAAGATCATCAAATTTCAAATCCTGCACAGGATACCCCAAGAATCACACAGTGATTCCAACAGCAGTGTCCAAACACTTCTTGAACCTTGCCAGGTTTCGTCCCGTGACCACTTCCCTGGGGACCCCTTTCCAGTGCCCAACCATCTACTGGGTGAAGTGGGATGTAAAATGTTGCTGTGCTTTATTTATGCAGTATCATTCCATAACTGTCAGCCACAGTAATATTGTACCCTACTTAAAAGAAAAATACTGTCTCTAAAAAGACTTATCAGTATAATACAGGCATAGGACAGTAGAACCTCTTCACTGACTCTGGGTTTAACTCTTTTTCAGGAACTTCCTCAAATCCACATACGATTCTTAGTGCAACATTGTACATTTGGATTTTCAATTTAGCTGAAGGATCTATAAAAACTTGTGTTGCTCTAAAACTCCCAGTTGACCACAGAGAAAAGGCAGCCCAGGAGTATCAATTATCCTTGTCAACTGTAATTTACACTTTCTAAAATACCTAGCAGATCTCTTCTTTCCAGATGCTGTAATAGGAATAACGTAGGCAGTAATCTGAAAAATTCAACTTAATAATATTGTTCTTCTGTAATATTTTTCATTCTGATGGAATGCCAAAAAATTTAGATGTTACACAGAAGAATCTGTTTGAATATCATTTGTAGAATGTCTCATAGTTAAATTCAGAGCCAAGAACAAAGAATAAAAAAGGTGGTCAAATAGCTAAAGCTCTGAAAGGCTGAAATAACTTTGAAATTGCAATTGTTTTTATCATCCTATCATTCCTCTCACTTGTATGTTTTTCTATATCAATCTGTTATTGTTTGTTCTTAGTTCAGTTTGCAAGCCATTGGGGGTAAGAACAGTGATAGTGCTCTGTACTTGCCTGGCCTGATGGGAGCACACTTTCATGTTCCTTTTTATGTTCCACATAGAGATTGACATTAAATAACAAAGCAGCAGCCTGGCAGAGGCAAGAAGAGTGGTCTTCTACCACTCCAGCTGATGTGGCTTCAGCATTGTTTTACAAAGAAGACATGGCTTAAAGTATCCTGAATTTCTCTCAAAATTTTCTTGCCCATGGCCTGATCAGACATGTTCTGGCCAAGCCTATGAGAAGTAAAGGAACATTAACCACAGGGTATGTAGCTGGGAGCAGATTTGGCTAATGACTCCTCTAGATTTATTACTAACAAGGCAGATGTATCGGCAAGACTGAGTGATTCCTTGGCCGTGGAATTTAACTCTTGTTACTAACATGTTCTGGAGTGCTAACTTTTAATTTGTAAATATGATGTTCCTAGCCCCCATGGTGGGGTCTAGAAAACCAATTTCAAATGTGTGGTGTTTTCAATTTTGCTAACAACAAGCATATTATTTTGTAAAATATAATAATAAAAGTAAGTTTTTCTGCCTACCAGACTCTCAGAGTTATCTCTCCATGTTGCAGCTTCCTATCTCCTTTCTCCCACAAGAGGGAGTGAAATTTTATTACATAGCTGGTGTTTCCAGCACTTCTGGTCCAAGAGTAGGACAATGGTAGGGAAGGATTCTGACAATCAACCATGGAAGTACTTGAGATAAATGGACTATGAGAAGACAGCTGCAGGAAAATTAAAAGAAATGTATTTTGAAAAATGAAGAAAAATAGCAAGTGAAGAGGAGGCTAGAGACAGGTTCAGAGATAGCCTTCTTTAGGGGTATTTTAGGTCCTAATACTTTCCTACAGTCCAAGAAATCCAAAAGAATCCCTCTTTAAAAAAAATTACTATGTAAATAATCAAATATTTTGCATAACATATGTATTCAAGTCACTTTGTACATACTTAAAATGGGAATGAGGAATGGCATTGTAGAATGATTAGGTGGTGGATTAACATTTTAATGTCACTGACACACACTTACCATTGAGTATAGTGTGCTGACCACTAAAATGGTGGTCATGAGTATCATGATGATCACATGCTGTAGTTTTAGATCTTCACATGGAGCTAAGTAGCTCTGGATTAAAAGAATTAGAAATACTGTGCCTTTTCCCGCTCTTAGACAGCTCAATCTTAATTAATTATTGCAGCTGCAGTGTTTGGCACCAATACACTCTTGTAGGCCCGCTGAAGTCAATAAAACTCTTCAAGGCCAAAGAGTACCTCACAACAAATCTTTTTCCAGGACTGGGGCCTGGAATTGTTTTGAAGCACAGCAGCTGTGTGAACATTATAATTAGAGCATGTCCTCATTCTGCGGTCAAATTCAAACAAATATATCTCCCCTTCTTGACTGGGCCTGTTCCTGCGGGTGAGCGCGCCAGCTTCAAATCATTTGTCAATTACGGCAAGACGCACACCCGCAACTTTATCTCGCTTTGGACGTCTCACTAAGGTTACAATTCAGATTCATGGAATGGAGAGACCTAAGTGACCTCTAGTGAATAGGCAGAGGCAATTGTCTTCTAGGGGTGACTCAAAGCAGCTGCTCTGGACTTCTTACATGCCAAGCTAAAACTGGTCCGATTCAATACACCCCGTTCAACGCCATCTAACCTCAAACAAGACAAAGACTCAGGGAAGCAGTCTGAGAAGGTGAGCAGGGGAGACTTCTCTCTGAGAATTGTGATGATTCATGGTGAAGATTTAAAATGGAGTTACTAAAAAACGCTGGAAAATAACAATGAAATTTGATTTGGGAAAAAAAATTGTATTAATCCCACAGAATAAAAAAAAAGGAAAAAAATATCAAAAATATTAGAGAAGAGGTAACATTTAAGTTTATAAGTTTGTTGTTAAAGTCTTCAGAGAAAAAGAAATTACACACAAGATTTTCCAGTAAGCAGAAGGGGAAATGGAAACATGAGACAAACATGAACAACAATTATGGAACTAAAGAAAGAAAAGATGTAAATCTAATTTTCAAACAAATTTAGGGAATGCTGGATGTAACTGAAAGACAGTGGGCTTTCTTAACTATTATGTGGAAACAGAGGACCTATTGCTGAGCAATCCTGCTGAAGGCAATCATGTACATCCATACTTCAAGCATTAATAAATTCATATCAGGGTATGTCACAAGCATGAAGCACTAGGAGGCTGTTGAGAGATCATTACAACACTGAATGTCCTGATTTCTAGAGATGGATGGAGACTGGGAAGTTTGCAGAGCCTGACTGGTAGCTATACCTCTGTTAGAGGGTAGGGCTTGGGCTCCAGTCCTTGCTTGCCTAACAAAGCACACTTCACCAGAGTCTCAGTCTAGCCTACAAGAACCTCCTATCACCTCTGCTGCACCTTTATGGAAACAGGGGTAGTTATTCCAGCAGCCAGGCAGAAGGACTATACAGTTTCTTTAGCCTGGTAGCCTTTCAGCAGGCTGGGCTTCCTTCTACCAATCCTTCTACAACCATCTCAGTGGAAAGAAGGACCTGGACTGAGTTCAGCATCCTGAAGTGTCAGCGCTGTGTTTCTCCTAGGACTGTTTCTTTCCTTGTGCCTCTTACATCTCCTGAAACTAGACCAGCAGCTGGAATGGGTAGAACAAATGCAGCTGTCCTCATCTCCTGCTACTCTCGTCTCTTCCCTATAGCAGTCACCTATGTCAACAGGTACATGAGGGAATAAATTTCTTGATGACAACTGCTGCTGCTGGTGTGAAAGGCGAATTTTTGTTTCTTTGGAAGGGAATCTGTATATATATATACTAAAAATAAATATTTCAAATTTTAGAATACCGTTTTCTGGGTGCCTTGACACCAGCTGGGAGTGTCAGCTTCTCGTTTTCTCTCTGTCGCCCAATTTTCCAAGCTAGACTATTCTACCAGAAAGTTTGTGGTAGGAATTCTCTATCCCTATAGGCCAGGGAAGAAACTGGAGAAAAGCAGGGTGGGAGAGGTGGTCCCCTTTAGCATCTTTTTTTCTAAAAGTTCATGCACTGACAAACTGGAAATACCAGAAATATTCAGTCTGATTCTTGCAGGCCTGAGGTACCTGTTCTAGAGAGGTGCAGATATTCAAAGACATCTCTGTCTTTTGCACATAAGCTCAAGTCACATCCTGTAGTCCACAGGTCTTCCCTACCATCCTTTGAAACAGCTGCAATTGTGCACTGATTGGGAAGAGAATGTATATATCAAAAGTAAGTGCTCTCTATCTCCTTGCCAAGATGCCTGAGCTGCCTGTTGAGACACCTAAGCTGATGTTCCAGGCTAAAGGGAATACTTTCCATTCTCAACATTGACATGCCATTTTTATTTTAAGAAATTGCAGCAGTGGATTGCACTACCATCCCATTAAAATTTAGAAAGGAAAAAAAATGAAAGAGTTTTTGCCATGAAATAGCTTAACCTCCTGATACATATATGATAGGAAAACAATAGCTTCAAGTTTTGCTTTCTCTGTTTTGGAACATAAACTCTTCCATCTTCCTTCTTCCACATCATGGGCAAGTATAATAACCACTTCTCTACACAGTCAGGTTGGTTCTTTTTTTTTTTTTCTCCCAGCCTTTCTTGTTGATGCTATTCCACTTCACATAAATAATTAAATATTACTGTTAAATAATAAATATTAAGTAAATGGGCCAGAGAGAGAGCAGGAGAAATCCTGGCGCTAAGATCTTTCTCATAACATTTTCACATATTTTGTTGGGATTTTTGGGGGGAGAATGCTTCATTTTTGTCTGAATTTCAAAAAAAATCATAAGTATGAAAAAATGTTATTTAATTCTTTTTTCTAACATTTGCATCATAAGTTGACTAAACCAAACATGAGAACATACAGGTGTAAACACTGTTTATGTTCCAAATCTCAGGCAGCAAATGCCAGAAAATGTCCAAATTAATTACAGTAGAGAGAAGAATTGCAGAGGTAGACCTATTCCAATTTATGGTCTGCCTTTTTAACTAGTGCCACATTTTATCGGAGGGTTTTCTCTTCTGTGTGCTATAAACATGTATTCAGGCAGCTGTCTAAACAGAAGGTGTATTGAAATCAAAAAAACACAAGGTGATGTTAAACTCCTGGAGCAGCTGTTGAAGTGGAAAATGTTTGCAAGTCATTGCTTACCTTCCAACCCTGAGCATTCTGCTTTGAGAATATTTTTTCTCCCTCTCCTTAAAAAACCCAACCAACTAATAAATAATATGTTCACCAACACTGTCTGAGTGAGGAAATACCAAGCATGAGACCAGATTTTGAACAGTTTGTAGAATAAGTTGAATACTACAGAAATTGAGCACCAGATACTAAGTGCTTGATGTTCATAAAAAAAAAAAACAAAAACAAACACAAACATAAAAACAGATGTAACTTTATTTTCAGAGATTCATTTCTTCCAGAAGTGTAAGCCACAGACTTGTATATTGTTTTTCTGCATTTATTATAATGAAGCACTTTTTCTCATGCAAATTTCAGGATACTTGGAAGAGGAAATTTGAATTGGTTATTTCAAAATAAGTTACTAGACTTATATTTAACAATATAAAAACCTAACAACTGCATGAAAATTTATGTGCATTATGTTCCAAATATATTTCATTATTCTAATTGTTTCACTACTCTAGCTTGGTTTTTAGTCTTTGGACATCTTTACTATGACTTAAATTTGCCAAGTGTGCTGTTCATTATAAACTGAGATTAAGAAAAATGTGGGTTTGGCATTTCTTCAGCCTTCAGACCCTTCTTCCCAAGAACCTGAAAGCAAATATTCACATAGGGATGGGCTGACGTGGTGGCTGATTTGGTTGCATAAGAGAGTGATGCTGTGAAACAAAGTTTGAAGTTATTCAAGCTCACATTAGGTGTTACTAAAATTCAATGAGCTGTTCTGAAGATGTGCCGGCCGTTTTGGGCTGACAACTTGCAGAGGCTGGTTCTGAGCTGGAGTGAGGCTCTGTCTGCCCTGTAACCAGGAAATGGAGCTGTTCTAGTTTTGCTTCAGCCCATTACTGAAGCTTAGATGGTAGACTTGGATTCAAATCTGTCCTCTTCTTCAGAATAAAAGGGTTTAAGCTAGGAAGTTTTGTTTTTCGGATATCCCTCTGTAAAAATATGTATCAGAATTAAAACAACAAACTTGCTCCTCAACACAAAGGTTATCACAGCATGTATTAATGGCTAAAATAAATACATTTTCCCAACAAGACAAATTATGCAGCAATATTCAGTATACCTGGAAAGGTCAGTACAGAACTCGTCTGGGAGCAGAACCAATAAATTATTTGTGTGATAAAAGCAATGTGTTGCCTAGAACAAAATGCACTGTGTTTTTTAACTCTGACAATTTATTTTCCTTATAAATAAAATATTATCCATGGTAAAACAATGTAGTGTGCAGTGAACAGAAATAATCTACAATTTTTAGCATGCACTTTAACAATGGTGTGAGTAACAGTGAAACAAGTTCAGCAGTAGATGGAGACTAAGAGCTGGCTCTACAGGTAGGGAGGAAGAACTCCCTGGTTTTAATGTTTCTAAAAATACTATGATACAATCAGTTCTTGTTGCAAGATGTGCAGCCAGCTGGACTGAAAATTCATAATGACTTGGAGATTTGTATATTCTTTCTGTCCAAAGTATCCATTTGCTTCATTTTTTTTTTTCTTTCTGTGACATACAGCACCCTGCATGTGCATGGAACACTCTGTTAAATCCATCATCAAAATCCTTTGGCAAGTTTCCCAATAATTCCTTTAATTTATGTTGCATAATTAATTCATCATACATTATAGTCAAGAAATGGTGTTCTAAAAGATATCTTTAAAAGTTTATTTTGTTGGAAATCTTTCTGTTTCTAGTTAACCTGAAAGAAGCATTTAGGTCCTAACATGCAAGTCTCTATTAGCACATCTTGCTCTCTTCTCCCTAGCAAAGCCAGTGTAGGGCCTTTCTTGGCTGAAACCTGGTGAAATTTAAGTATCCAGGTGGAATTAGGGTAACAGCAGCTGCAATTTCTGTTATATGCAAACTCTCTTCCATGGTATTCCAGTTCAGGCACTTCAATATTTATAGGTGACAGGATAGATTCAAAGAGCCTTTCCTGAACCACTGTGTTATGAGTATTTTGGGTTCAACAGGTGACCCTGAAACTCAAGGATGTACTGCTACCTTTCTGGCAATATGTGAATTACCTCATCTCATCCATGATGCTTATGAAACACTGGCAAGAGAAAGAGTGATAAGTCAACTGATGTTCACTCAGCTAAGAGACAGTTTTCTTCTGTTACCTCACTGTTTATTTATTTCTAAATTTAGAAATTCAGTTCTGTTCTCCTCCTCTTTGTTTCTTTTTTTTTTCCCCAAATAAAATGCAAATTTTGGGAAGATGAATATTGCTAGAGATAAATCCATATCTGCTTTTTGTCCAATACTATACTATATATAAGTACTGATGCATTTTTAATATTTTTCTCTTCCTTGTTTGTTATGAACTATTTCGTGATATAGTGGCCTGTTTCTTTTTTTTAATACATCTGTGAAAGCATCTGTAACTTACACAAAAGCCAGAGATGACCACTTTAATGTTTTTAACTCTTCATATTTCCCCAGCTGCATCAGGATATGAAGTGAGATTTGCTATGAGAGTTTATTTATTTGTTTTTAGCAAATCCTAGAAGTCTCCTAAACTTCTACTGCCTTTTGAAACCAATGATTTACAGAAACAAAATTAAAATGTAATGACATTGTTGCACAATTTGCTCATAGCAAGCATTCACCTGAACTCCCCTTAGATTTCTGCATTATTCCTCATCATTAATCATTAGAATTCTGCTACATTCAGTTACATTCATTAAGGTAACCACCTTAAATATTGCCTATTATAATGAAAGCCTAGAAAACTAGCCAGATATCTATAACATATGTGTTACATGCAGAAGAGCTTAATCCCATAGTTGTGGTCCATAGAGCTGGAAACAGCCTGAAAGCTGAATTCTGATTAGCTGACTGGTACCACAGCTGCTCTGATGGAAACACACTTTCCCATCCTATCCCCAAAATTAAAGTGATTATCATCAGCAAAGAAATTGTAAAGCCAGTCCAAACAATCCCAGTGTACTGTCTTTAATACAAAAAGATGACTTATAATCTGTCAATTTTACATGAAAGGTAGCAACTATATTTTCACCAAACAAAACCCAAAATATTGTGACAATAATGTTTTTATTCACTTGATGTTAATAACTTGGTATGAACTACAATGTAAGGGTGTACAATGTGTAATTGTATATATCAGAGCTCTAAGTCTAAACAAAACAAGAAGATATGAAATTTTTCTGTTGTCTTGAACCACTTTAAACTGCATTTTAATTTTATGAAATTTCTAAGTTTCAGCTTTTCATTCTGGGCTAAGGGTTTTTTAAATTTATTTCCCTAAATATCTCTAAATTAATTTCTTTTTTTTGGATGGAGGTTACAGAATATTTCTCCCTTTTCCTCTCCCAGGATCCCCCAACGTGTCACCCTGCTGAGGACAGTATGTCCTTTCAGATCTCTAAGATGGCACTTGTCACTGTATTACAGCACCCATTTTAGCTCATCTCCCATAATAAGTAAGATGCAGCAGCTGCTCAGGTTGGAAAGTGGGACCTTGATGCTTGATAGGCAAAGGGCACCTCTTGTCAGCATCAGAACTCTAAGTTAGTATCTGCCTAAGAAAGCAATTTTTACACACTTGCCCTGAACAAATATAAACAGGGTAGTACTGTATTTGTCAAAAGTAGAAAAAGGGCATCACACTAAGTGAGATGCAAATTATAGGAATTTGTACAGGAGTTTTGCATTTGTGGCTGGGCAGAAGACACACCCAGTACACCAAGTATGGGACAGACAATGTGCACACTCAGCTTCTCTGTCCTGGCCTGCTTTCTTGTCTCACCCATGTGATTTGGAAGAGGAAACATGAGGAAGCATGAGATCATTGGTAGATCTTGGTGAAAGCACTTGAAGATAATGTGTCAATTATCTGTGCAACTGGGCTCTGTTACAAGGTTACAAATATTTTTACATGAAACCTAGAAGTTTACAGTAATTTTTAAAATAAGATGGAAAAATTGAAATCACATGACCATTTATTTCTTCTTTAATCTCCCCCACACACACACTTTGGTTGGAAAGAGTATGAAAATTTCCAGGAAATTAGTGAAATTTCTCATCTGTGTAAGAGCTAAGATTCTGAAAACATCAACTGCAATGCAGAATGTCAGAGCACAAAAACTTTTTCACCTTATATTTTGCACTAAATCTGACTAAAGAACCTATCAAGAGACTTAGCAAATCATCACGTCTTACTGTAAAGTAATTTACAGTTGCATTTGCAGGCAGGCATCAGCAGGCTCAAAACTCATTACAGCCAAAGATAACAACATTAACTTAATCCTGACAGGCAAAATACTCTAGTCAATACAATTGCAGGTATGGTGTGTTGAAATATCCAACTGCAAACAATCCTGAGAAAGGTCAACGCAGCAAAAGTGTTTAACAATACAAGTGTTCCAGCCTAGTGTTTTAGACAAAGGTTATCACCAATGCTGAAATCAGAGAAATTCACACTGAATCATTGCCTTTGAAGTTTTAGTAACACCAAGCTTTCATCATAACCACAAGCAGTAGTATTCATGTATCACAAAGCCTTTGTTTAAAGGCTTAGAAAATGTATCCAACTCAAAAAAGTGTGCAAAGAAGTAGTCAACCACTTATTTGCATTTTTACAATTCATAATCTTTCTGTTCATAATATCTTGTTTACAAAGAAAGGTAGGTAAATATCTGAACATTTGCGTTGCTTCCAAGCCCATATTCTCTCTGGCACTACTGATTCCTAGACAGTCTGTTGTTTTCACAAGATCTTTTGATTTATGTTAATAGTCAAGCTAGAAGATCTGTGTCTTGCCAGCGTATGCAACCGAAGTACTAAATAAACCTTAGCTGAATTCCTCTTTCAGGGGCACAAGCAGCTGTTTTGGAATCAAGAGCTAAGAATAAAATTTATCTATAAGAGTAGTAGTCACCTTCTGATTAGCAAAATTTCAAGAGAAAGCAGGAAAAGAACTCCTGAAATACAACACTGATTTGCCTCAAACACATCTTGTTTCAGTTGAATTAAATCCCTTATTGATTTTGATGTTTGCAGTCTCTGATGTTAACATAGAAATAAAACAACCTTTATAGTATCTATTAACCATATTGGGCTGTTCCTCTGGACTTAATGACAAGTCACTGAGGTCCCAACTTCTAGTTATATATGTGATTTTTCAAACTACCTAATGTAAATTACATCTTTTTTTAAGGCTAGTATTTTTGAGATAATATTAAGACAGAAAGCTTGTTCCTACTAATAATTTAGGTTCAAAAGGAAATAGCTACTATAATTATTAGACTTTGAGGCCTCATTTTTGTATTGAATCAAGTCATGTAAGGAATAAATGCAAGAAAAATAAATTCAGAAGTTCAGGACTGGATCTTTTTCATTATTTTCCAATAAAACAATGTTTAGTGTATTCTAGTAATGGGTTAACTCTTTATGGGAAGAGTAACATGTACAGATAGCTGTAGAAGATTATCAAATTACTCTTTGCTGTGGTCTTTGCTGTGGGGGGACAGTTTTTATTACAACAATATCTGGCACGTTACTGAGTCATGACTCAATTTCTAGGAGAGAGCTGATGCTTCTCGGAGAGGGACAGTCTGGAAGGTTAAAGCAACCATGCTTCATTAAACAAATGTGTGCCACTAGATCAAGTGCCAATAATGACATAACTGACACAGAGCAGAGGAGGTCTGCACCAGTGTTCTCACCTTGTTTCCACCAGCATGTGTCATTGTGGATGCCTGTGCTGAGGCCCAGCACCAGCAAGGGGAAGAAAACAAATGATGCCTTCTTAGGGAGAGATGGGCACAACACAGAAATGCAATTTATCAAAACAAAGGAGAGGCTGGAGCTGAACATCTGCATGCATGTGTAGATAGATCTTAATTTCCAAGGTGTTGCAAAGTATACTTTGGGGAAAATAATAATATTTTTCAGAACATTTGACTTGTGGTCTCTTTGTCAAACTGTAGGTGGGAATATGAAATATCAAGACATTTGTGCTTAATCCACAATTCATGTAAAACATCTGACTCCCTGCATTTGAATTTTGAATATATCTCTGAATAGGCTTGTAAGAGCTAACATGCAATAATTAGTGGTTATTAATATAAACTGAAATGGCCAGCTGTTAGCATAAATGCTCTACTCTTTATAAAACTTAATACAGCTCAACAGTTTATACCATTAATTCATTCTTTCTCCAATGGTGATTTTAGCAGAAAGACAGCTACTGAAAATAATATTTTAGTTATACTAGCTCTATATATTGCTAAGTAAATTTCTATACCAGACACAGGGTAATATCAAGCAACAATAACTTTCTCCCTCATGTCTCACTAATTATGCTTCAAAGACTCTGAAGCAAGAAGTTATATAAAGTTTTTATTTAAGTGCTCTTACAGGGCTCCTTCCCCCAAACATGCAAAATTAACATAATTTAATTATATAGTACCCATTCACTCAACACAAACTGTCCACCTTTATTTAAAATGACTTTGAGATTTTTGGCCTTTCTGCTTTGCAGGAAGGGTGCACACTCACTCAGTTGAACACTGAGGGTCAGCAGTGTCTTAGTGATCCAGATGAACCATTATCCCCATCCTGGGAAAGAGTCTGATGACAAATGAGACTACTTTGCCTTAAAAAATAAGCATGGAAAATACCATGTGAAGGTGAAATGAGTATTGAACCTTACACTCCACCTAAGGTGAAGTATGCAAGGCCCGATGCAAGTTTGGGTGTTCACACTCTAGTGAGCAAAGTCATGATGCTGTCTGGTTCCTGCCTTAACAAGAAAACTTAGGAATCTCAACATCTTTTCCAAGAACTGCATCTCTACTTCTACCATTCTGTTTAAATCTTATCACTTGTCTGTTCTACTTTCTCTTCAGATTATAAGGGGTTCAAGGCTCCAAAAAGTCCCTTAAAAGGATATTTTAAGTCTTAGTCACATTTGCTGCCCTTAGATGTTCAGATCATCTATAGTCTTCTTCCCTGGTTTTATAATAAACCTATCATCACACCTTTAGTCTGATAATTTTCACCAGCAGCAAGACAATTTTTCAAGGAGAATGGTAGTGTGGAAATGGAAAGGAACTGTGACAGAGTTTGCTGCTTCTGTCTGTGCATGCTTTTAAAGAACAGTGGGAAAAGAGTTCAAATCACCTTTTCCTTTATGTGTGTTTTTGTGTACAATACACACATGCAATGTAAGAGAGTTCACGATGGAAAACTTTTGAAATAATTGACTCCTCAAGATACTTCTCCATTATAGGGACAGAGAATTGAAACGCCTCAAAACTTGCTTCTCAGATATAAAATCCAATAAAAGCAGTAATTAAGGTTGAGAAGGCTTGTTGCTTTTTAACTAAGCTGAACTGACATACACTATCCACTATGTCAGGATATTTGGGGGCCACGAAGGTTAATCACTAAAATTTAGCACATAGCCAAAGCACTTCAGTGACTTCAGATTGGGTTTAACTGTCTTGCCCCCACCCAGCCACCCCTTATCTGTGCACCTCTGTTGCTAAATGCCTATTAGAGAATAAATTAATAGGTCTGAGGTACTTAAGATGATCTAAAGACTTATACTGATGTAATCTGTTTAAGATTATGTAAAGGTTTAGCATAGATTATACTTATATATCTGAAAGCTTTAGTTTGGTTTGTCTGCAAAAGCCCTTCCAGGACACAGTTTGGAGGGAATGGAGGTGTAAAGGGAAAAGGGAAACACCGGAAATGTTGAAGAATAGTTAAGGAGCAAAGGTGCATATTTTGCCTCAAGCCATGCTCTTGAAAGACTATATAAGTACAGACTCAGAAATACATGGTTAGTCTGGAATACTAGCAAGATGCCAGTCAGTCTAGTTTATTAACTATTTCCCAAATGTGTTAGTGGGAAATTACTGTTGTCATTATTAGGTAGTCATTAGATTTGTTATTTTGGTAACCGTTAGAGTAGCTTGACCCACTGAAAAAGTAGAAATTAAATTTTACTATCTAGACTAAATGTATACATTTATATATTTAAATAAAATCCTATGCAAAAGAGAACTTTGAGGAGAGTTAATAGCATTCATCACCTTCCAATTTCCAATCAGCTCTGCTGTAGGATAGATATCACTTACAATGGATGCCGGGAATTCCTATAGTTACCTATAATTATATTATTTATTTATATAATTTTATATATAATATGTATTATGTATAATTTATATAGAAAATTTTTAATGTTTATAGTTACCTATAGCTATAGGTTATATTGTCAAGCATATGTACAACAGAGGGGAAACCTAATTAAGCTTTTCAATCTTAATTGTCATTCTTTCTCACCTTTGAGATTTGAAATAAAGAATCTTAAACTTGTTTTCCCTTTCTTATCCAACTTGTCTCTCTGAAAAAATTGTATTTTTACTACTACTGATTTGTAAAGGTACATGATGATAGCTTTTATACTTTGCATGTAATAAAATAAGAGAGCATTTAAAGATTTAAGATTCGTTGCCATTTGAATTTCTGTCTTCCTTCCAAAGCAATGTGAACTTTCCAGCCTACGTGCTAAAGATTGAAGTTCCACAAAGATAAAAATGGACAACGTTTCTTTAGCAGACAATTTGTCACATAGCCTTTAAGTTTTACTAGCCCGGAGAGATATCCGACAACTAAATAGTGAAAGGAAAGTGAATGATTAGCTGGCAGACCTTCAGGCTACTGAAAGATAGTTTTAGTAGCCTGTCATGAAAATCTGTGGCCTCAGGCTGTGGGGCTACTTTTTATTTCCAAGCCTGTTATTGATTTTGGTATGAAGAAAATAATTTGGTGTTGTTGCTTAAGGTGTCACTGAGAAGGGAAAGAGAAAAGGAAAAAAAACCAACCGCATGTTTCATTTGCTAACAGTTTTTAGTTCAAATTTACCTTTTTATTACAACAGGGATCGAGCTGGTAGATGAAGGGCATTTACTACTTAAAGGTACTACCATCTTTATGAAACATGGCACACTAATCGAAAACACAAGTAAACTGAAAATTAAATTTAAAAGCCTATAATTTAGTATCTTCCTTGCCAGGAATGATGACTTTCATTTACGGAGGGAATCCAGAGCTGCTCAGGGTCAGTCTGATGTGTGCCATTTTCAGGCCTATCGTGGAGGCTGATGGAGTTGATTAATTTCTTGGAACTCAGCTTTGTCTTCTCCAGCTCACTGAACAACTTCATTTCAGCTGATGAGTTCAAACAGGGGTCAGAGCAATCCTCATTTCTGACAATCCCACAAAATGGGAATTAATTTTATGAGTTAGTACTATTGTGTTCAAAACTAAGCAGAAAACAGTCAGCTGACTTAACCTAAGGAGGGAAAGAAATATTCCATTTACAAAACCTACCAAGATATACTGAACTGTTTAAAAATACAGGAAAATATTTACATTAGCCAGGGAAAATGATTAAACATCCCATAGAATCTAATGCCTAAAAATCTGTTTAAGATCCATGTCAGAGCAAATACTTAAATTGTAGCTGTTGGTCTTCATAATTATTTAAAAAACACATTCCTAGTAGATTAAAATGAGTTTGAGAAAACTGAAAGATGGAGAGCAATGAGGAGAGCATACCTGCTTTAGAGGTAACAAGACTACAAGTTCTAATTTTGTTTTAGTGACTGCTAAGATATAAAAGCAATGCTGCTCATGTAAGTAGTAGTGGCATTTAACATTATGAATACTGACAATCTCTTCAGAAGGTGAGTATTTCACAATGCAATCTTCCATCTTTACACTCAAAGATGATTAAATACAAGTAACATTATTAAACAAATGCAATTATGAAAAATTATATACCGACACCACCACTTGATCTAAGTGTTGTCATGTCTTTCCGATACTACTGAAAGTTATTTTAAAGATGTTTGAATAACTATTATTTCCATTGAATGATCTAGAACTACTTCTACCTTACGTAAGCAAAACTTGCATATTAGAATAATTTGCTAGGGATGCTAATGCTCTGGCATTTTTCTTCCCATGTTCTTCCCCATTGTTTCTTCTTTGAAAAAGCTGCCACATCTGAAACACTACCTAGACATATGGAAGTGGTTTTGCTCTTTTAGTTTGCTGAGGTCTGGTTGAATATCAAGGATCAGGAACAAGGAGGTACCATATTTAGCAGCAGTGATTGTGAGTTTCAAATGGACAATTACGTCTTTTTTATTTGATGTAAAAAACTTAAAACACAGACTTCAAAACGGAATTACTTTCAAGTCCTGTGATTATCTCTTCATATATAATCTCAGCAGTGGAACAAGATAGAAGCTGTAGATTTATCTGCTTCATCTGATTTTGAATGTGAGAGCAGTGTTTGACTTGTACCTCCACCAGTTTATATGCAAATACTATGATCTTGTTCCTTTCTTCAGGGCACAAAACAACTCTGGCCGGATGGCATGGAGGAAAGTCAAATACAGTCAGATTACAAAGGTCACATTGTTACTTTGATGTTTTATTTTTTCTCCAAGTCATAAAAGGATCTATTTATTCCTTCCCTAACCTGGTGCTCGAGAAAACCTCAACATCCAAAAAGCGTCAATCCAATATTTGTTCTCTAGAAGGCCAGAGTCAGAAATGCTTTTTTGGATGAAATAACCATGGTCATGGTCATCCTACCAGGAAATTTCTATGGGATTTTTAACACTGTCCTTTTTCTCACCCTGTACTTTTCTAGGAGACAGGAGGACGAATTAGAACTTTTGTTTATCTGTATGATCTGGTTTTTCCTTTTAAATAGGATTGACTCCAGAATTTGCAGACTTTGGGTTCAAAACACAGAATCACTTTACTGAAAGGAATATAGAAAACGTTTTCCAAGTTAACCCTTCCAACTTCTTTTGTTTTCTGTATCAAAAGATATGACAAATCAGCAGCTCAGAGTCAGAAAATAAAATATTTCTTCTGTCACTGGTGAGTCCAACAATTGTTGAAGTTAAAACTGTGCTGATGGAGCATGGCGAGTTTAGGAGCTTTCATTCATCAGCTGATGTTTGACACTAACTCATGTAATCCTTTAAATCTCCTTGTCCAATGAAGCTGAGAGCCTGATGCAGATCTCATTATCAGGAGATGTGGATGATAAAATGTTTTTAATTGATACATGTATTTACATTCTCAGGTATTTCTCTCAGAATAAATTACTCCATTGTAACTTGCAATGAAAAAAGCAAACTGTGAATAACATTTTAAAATGTCACTATGACAATGAACCTTAGTTGCTTAGAAGTGACTTTTTGGGAAAGACTTCTTTAAATAGCAACACATCATTTTGATAGCAAGACTAGAGGGGAAAAAATGTGAGAATGGTTTAGTTCCACTACAGAAGCCTTCAAGTGCTACAAATTGCAGTCCATGGCCTACAAAAACTATGTCCTGGGCAAAAAAATGTGCAATTTTTACTTTGAATTATGCATAAAATCTTTATCACTAAAGGTATCTTTTCCAAGGAAAAAAGAAAAAAAGAAAAATAAAACATATTCATTAATTCTGAGCAAGATATTTGTCATATTTCTTCAAACCCCTCCTATTACAGGCCTTACTTAAGTAATTTAGTGTCCCATTTGTAACTGCAATTACTAGTTATCAGATTATACAAGATAATGATTTAAAGGTAAACAGAACACAGAAAGTGCATGGGGAGAATTATCTAATCCAATTCTGCAAATAGTAACCCACTTTGCAAAGTGAAAATCTGTCTTTTTAGACCAATTTTCCTGGTTATTTCTCCTTCCAACATGTGCAAAACTTTCACACTGACTCTGCTTTTCCTAGTTACAGGATGATAACTTATGTTTTCCTCACAACTATCCACAGAGTATCTAACACCCACCTGAAAAAGTCTTATTATGATATTTACCTTTAATTCTCCTCAATAAAGAAGAAAGTTAGGCTTTTCAAGTCTAGAGTTCTACTATTTATGCAGATTATGATTCTGTGCCATTTCTGCATTGCTTTTTCTGCAGTGACTTCTCCACATTTGGCATTTTCTGTACTAGAATGTAGTCAGACTGTGAGTGTCATAGATTAAAACAATTTCCAAATCCTACATACCTCGAACACGAGGATTACAAGCAGTGTCGCTTGTGTTCTGACTGCTGCAATCTACTTCAAACTCCTGGGCACTGTTTACATAATCTTCTGAATAGTGCTGCTGACACATAAAATCATTTGTGGATATACATACCTCTATATGGTAATTTCTAAAATGAATACTGATTACTCAATAAGAATTTACACAAATTAGAATACAAGTATAATTTGCAAATGACAAGATATTAAAAGTTATACAGGCTTTTGTGCTTTGTAGTGCAGAGAACTTTGAACTTCCACCAGTGTTAGGAGACATTCTACCAGCTGTAGATCTGTGTCTTTCATTGGCACTGTACAGTATGAAATCAATTTGATCTTTTGAAAGCACAGGTTTCATTCACAACTTTAGGATCAGGAAAGTGAACTGGTTTTGTACCTATATAGGCTGTAAATTAGAGTTGCAGCATTTTCTGCAGTAAAAATGAAATTATATGCTATTCAAAATGAACTATAGGATGTAAAATGAGCATGACTATGTATTCAGATTTGACACAAATACATTACACTTATTTCAGATGCTGCTGTGTCTGCTTAAAAAATTATGGGAAGGTTCTAGCAGTCTTATGGCCCAATAGATGAAAGGAGAAAGACAAATTAATCCTAAATGAATACAGAACTGCAAACACTTCTGCACCAGCCACTTGCCATATCTCGTCGTATAAAAAAATGGCCAATACACATTGGAACAGTGTGCTATCCATTCAGAAGTCTTCAAATAGCATTCCTTAATTAATCCTCAGGGGATACAGTTCTGAGAAGTAGAGGAACTAGTATCTCTCATAGATGAGTTATTCTCTACTTAAACAGTACATTACATCAATGGGATGGCAATCTATTATGAATTGGGATTTTGCATTTATTTTGTCATCTTTAATCCAGCCTTTTGCAGCCAAGACCTCACATCCACTGTGCTTCACTGTGCTCTGTCCATTTACGTCTAGAAGAGATAAAGCACGGATTGCAGCCATGGTGACACTTCTACCTATCCCTAGAAATTCCCTCTTAATCTGACAATCTGACCTGAAGTGACCAGTTTTAGGAAGAATGTCATTTACTCATTATGCTCACTGAGTTTCAGGTTTACTTCACCCTCTCAGTAGCTTCAACCTAGGCATTGTCACCTACACTGTTCTGAATGGATGCTCATGAATTAATATGCAATCTCTGATAAACTGGCCACAACATTCTGAAGATGTTGAAAACTGAGACCTGAGACTTGAACTGCTGCTTAAAGTCAAGCAGAAGGTTTGAAAGTCTGAAGAAAAATATTTAAATTCTCCAGATATGAGATTAGACTCATGTTCTGCAAAGTCAAAAGGTTGTGAGGACTCCATCAAATTTGAAGATAAATCCCTATCCTAATTAATATGAAAGAATACAATCAATATCTTTAGGGTACAAGATCTGTCAACCAAATAAATTAGATTATCCTGCAAAGAGCAGGTAACAGAATTCTTTATTGACATCTATATTGATAACTGAATGTGCAAAAATTAATGATAAGTTTGATATGAGGAGATCTCCTGAAAAAAAATTATAAAAATCAGTGGGGTTTTTTAATCCTTGAATAATTTGCTCATTTCTTAATCCTCATGTTTATTTCAGCAAACATTAGACATAAAATTAAAGAAAAGAAAAGTTGCAAATATCTGGTCTATGGTAATAAAACTGTGGTGAAAAATTCAACATCAGGCCTATAATGGACTTATTTAAAAAAAGAAAAGAAAACAAAAAGAAAACAAATTATTTAGAATAAATGAGGTAACAGTGAACAATGAATACCAAAATTATCATTTTGAATTGTTTTCAGTGGGGAATGTGCTATGTGGGTTTTCTATTCTAAAATACTGGTTACAGTTTTTAGTTTTATACAGTTACTGGACACATCTACACCTTTCAGCATTTTTTGGGGGTCTTTTTTCTGCTTAGTAACATCAGCAAATTGATATCAACCCTGTCACAGAGCCCCAGCATGGCTGGGTTTGAAAGAGACCTCTGGAAGTCTTCTGGTCTAATATTTCTACTCAGGAGGGGCTTCCAGAGCAGGTTCTGAGGGCTGCTGAATACATCCAAGGTGGGACATTCCACAGTCTCTCTATGTAACCATTGCCAGTATCTCCTGATGTTCAGATGGGACCTACTGTGTTACAATTTGTGCCCATTGCCTCTTGTCCTGTCACTGGGCACCACTGAATAGAGCCTTGTTCCATCCACTTTGCACCCTCTCTTCAGGTATTTATATGCATTAATGAGATTCCCCACTGAACCTTCTCTTCTCCAGGTGCAATAGTTCCAGCTCTCTCATCACGCCCTTGTACATAAGATGCTCCAGTCTTCTCATTATCTCAGAGGTCCTTTGTTGGACTGTCTCCAGAGTGTCCATGTCTTTCTTGTAGCCCAGAGCTGGACCCAACACTCCAGGTGTTGTCTCAGCAGTATTGAGTAGAAAAGAACGATCACCTCTCTTAACCTTCTGGCAATACTGCTGTTAAGGCAGGACAAAATTTGCCTTTTATGCCATATTGTCAGGTCATGTTCAACTTGGTGCTCACTAGGATCCCCCAGGTCCTTTCATGCAAAGCTGCTTTCCATCCAGTGGGACCCTGGCTTGCACTGTGCCTGGGGCTTTCTCTCTTCACATACGGGCCTTGGCACTTCCCCACATCGAGCTCTTCAAGAAACACGCAAAAGACAGTGCACACAAAACTCACAGTCTAGCAAAATGTAACAAGTACAGAACAAAAATTTTCACTTTCCTTCAGTTCCTACCCTTAACACTCATGAAGAAGAAAATGTATATCTAGTACACTGAGCATATCAAAGTGGGGTAGTCAACACCTTTCCACCTCTTGAGTGTGCCTGATATTCCTTTGTTGATCAGGATTCATGAAAGATTCGGGATATCTAGGACCTTTCATGTCCTTTCCCTGAAAGAATCCAAACTCGGTCATTTATCATTGGATTTAACCATGACAGTCAAACCAACACATCTTCAGTGCCTGCCACGTAGCTTGTCAGCCAGTCAGCTCCCCACTCAGTATTTGGGAATCCCTTTTCTGAAGATGGTGCCTCCTATAATGGATTTCATGGCAGACTTGCTTTCTGGAGTATGACTGCCTATTCTACTGCATGTCCTGAATTCATAGGATTTATACATCTGGTCTTTGCACATCTGTATTCACACAGAGAAATATTTATTTATATATCCATGTTTAGGGACTTATATTCTAGATATTTAAATATTCTCTATGGACATGCTATATACTATAGATGTGTGACATTACACACAGAGTTGTTTGTAAATATAGACCTTAATTTTATAGTTGCATGTGCAGCTGTAAATTTATGTTTATAAAATACATCTAAAATTTTAGATTTACACCTAAATACTCATCTTCAGTTCTGTAAGATTTTGGATGTATCTGTGTTATGCTGAAGAAGGCATCAGCAACATACATACAGCCCAGAAAGGAAGTGTAAAATTAATGTGCATCCTGCAGTGATGGGCTTACCTGCTACTTCAGCTCCTCTCAGAATAGCCAGGCCATCAGGAAAAGAAGCTCAGCTGACAGAGCTGGAGAGTGGCAGTCAAAAGCTGTAAATTATCATTGCTGAAAAAAGACTGTATAGCTACACATACATCAGTGTGTCTTAAAGCACTGGGAAATATGACAACTGGTTCACTGCTTATCCCTTTTTCTTGGCTGCATCTTTGATGTAATTATCAGTTGTTCAATTTATGTTTTTAAAACTTAATAAATGTGTGTTGAGCATAAAATAAAAACCAAAAAACAACAAACAGAGGAGGAGGGAAAGAGGACACCTCAATTCCCTAGAGCAGGCTTTCATTAGCTATGTGCTATGACACAGATCTTACTTTGCTCATGGACTGGAATTTTTTTACTCAAAACTTCTTTTCATTATTACATTGAACAAGTAGGAATTGCAAAGCTGAGCAGATGGTTTCAGGGCACCCAAAGTAGCTTGCCTCTTGGGCAGAAAGATTGTTAGGCTCTGGAAAGTATTAATTAATGGTTATCATTTGCGGGAGTTCTCAGCAGTTGACATTGAAAAGATCATTAGTCTTCTACATAATATTTTTAAAAATATGTTATTTTAAAGTTGTGAGTAAATTTTTCTGCCTTCAGTAAAAATCAAATGGAAGTAGCTGTCATAAAATGATGGACAGTACCATTGGAAGTCTTCACTCTAGCAATACCAAAACAAGATATTGTGATGCAGACATTTACCCCTGTGGGGTGATCAGAGCTTTATTGGGGAAAAAAGACAACTTTTCCCCCCACATTAGTACACCTGCTTCAGAGCTGATCTGATTTTTCCACAGAGCTAAGCCCTATCCATTGGAAAAATGCATTTATGGTGGAGGTTACTGTGCAAGTCAGAGGCTGGGACACAGGAAGTGCACCCTTCTCCATCTGCCCCCATGTTCAGTACAAGGCCACAAACTCTTCACAACAGCTTTTTATTTATTATAATGAAGAGAAAAGGAAATCAATATTAATTTACTGTAATGTTTTAAAGAAAGAGTGGAAAAGCTATTTGTGCAGAGTGGGACATTTTCCCGGTAGAGGAAAAAATATAGTTTGAAAATTAAAGACTCATGAATGAATATTTAAGATACATAAACATAAGTCTATAAAATGTGTAACAGTTGTTTCAGATAAGATTTGTAACAGCCACTTAGGTTTTCACAAGTGTGATAAAGCCTTCTGACAGAAAAAACATAATTCAATGAGTTAGTAAAACTCAACAACTGATTAATCCATTTAGGTCACAATGGTATTTTCAAGCACATAAACTTTCCTTGCATGCAGGGGGCAGCTCTTACAAATCAAACTGTATTCATAAATACTGCTATACTAATGAAGGGGGAATGCAACAAAACCTCACATTTATTCGGATTGAAGTTGGTAAATGCACTTTTTTATTCTCCCTTGTGCTAATGTATTTCAAAAGTAAAGAGTATGAGAGAAAAGTCAGTAAGTGACTAGCATGGAGGAGCAGGGGACAAATAAGTACTGATAGTGTGAATTATGCTGATCACACCAGTAAAACAGCTACCAATGGCACAGGAGACCTGGGACTGTCAGCAGGGTACCATCTGGCAGCCAACATTGCAGTGCCTGACATCAAGGAGGCAATGTTAACTCCACCACTGAAAGGGGCTGTGAGCTACGATCAGAGATACAGCCCCATCAACAGACATCTATTTTCCTGCTTTGCCATAAACGTCAGTGTCCATAGACCCCTCAATTATTCAGTGTTCTGCTGAAGGTTAAAGGCTTAGAACTGATTTTATAAGGCAGTCTTGACACATATTGTTTCCCCTGACCACACACACGCACACACACACAGGATGCAGGCTGAGAATGCCACAGTGGATAAAGATCAGCAGTAATTCATTTGCAATAATTAGGGAAAAAATGAGCAGTGCTTAAGGTGAGGAAAAAGCAACAGAATTTGCTACTTTGGAAAAGATTCTTTGAAAGCAAAAGGCTAAACACATTCAGTGGTTTTTTTGTTGATGTTTTTCCCATTTTCAAAACCAACATTACAATTTTATGATGCACAAAATGGAAAACTTTCAAAAATGTCAGGTTTTGAAAAAGATTACTATGAATAATGTATTTCAATACAGCTTTGTCAAACTGTTCTATAGTACATACATTTGTAATTTCTTAACACTGAATTTACTGGGAAGTGACACTACTGTGCTCATGCTGTTCACACTTGTTTACAAATAGAGGCAGTCAGGCTTTGAGCTTCAAATTCAAGTGTCCAGATACTGACGTGACTTGCCTGAAAGCACTGGCAGGAAAAGTGTGCTGTGTTAAAAATTCATAAAGAACACTGCTTTTTATTTCAAGAGTAACAGGAGCAAAAGGTTTTTGCAGTGCCCTGGGAAACAGAAAGTTCAAATATTGCGAAGTTGCAGGAGTAGATCAGAGCATACTATTCACAGTTAAAGCCTACAAGGCAGTTCTTTATAGTGTCTTGGGTGAGACAACTGAAGGAGAACTGAACCTAAGGAGCCAATTTGCTGAGTTTTGTTCAGTCTGTAAATTGAGTAGTTTTTATTATAGAATCATGAACTGCAAGAGCTGCATATTGAACAGTGGAAAACTGTATTTTAATCTGAGTATTTCTAGGTTATGTAAACTTATGTTTCTGCAACTCCTCCAGAATGTCAAATAGAGCCATGTGAAGGGCTGCTACAACACATTAGATCTCTCAAAGTTCTGTCAACAATTATTGATCCCATAGCTGGCTACTTTTTCAGACACCTTTGTGGGAAGAAGCTGTGTTCAGGTTCCAGGCTAGGAGACAGGTTTGGTTTTTTGGTTGTTTTTCTTTTTTTAAATTGTTTGTTTGCTCAAACTTCCCCTTCAGAAATGCATGCACTCCCTGACTTAGATCTAAGAGTCTACTACCTAAGGTGTAACATTTCTTTATCCTCTTGTTCTCTTTATCCTGAAGTCTATGCTGACTGCTAACAAAACTGCCATGCATCATGTATTTTAAGATATCTTTAAATGAATATTCAGCAAAACAGTCTTGTATTTTAGACAGTTTCTGAACCTCATCCTTCTAGGAGAGACAAACAACTAGAAACACTTGTCAAATATGTTATTTCATACACTTAATTAATATCTATCAAATGTCTGTCAGATGGGTGACTGAATTCCTTGAGGAAAAATTAGTAGAGTAAAACCTCAGTTTCTGACAGTAGTCAAATTATGCAAAGGGAGTCCACCTCAAGCCTTTGCACACAAATACCTACACATAAAAGTACCAAGACATCAGCATTATGTGAAAAGCTCTCACATTTTTGGCAGGAGGGAAATCAGCATGTACTAGCTGAAGAGCCAGTACTCAAATGCACCCAACATGGGGAACAAACAGGAGGAACCAGGGATCTTTGTGCAGGTGAAGCCTTGAATCATAGTGGGGTCACAGGGGTGTGATAGGAAGGCTCCCATGATTGAAGTATTATAATGGGTGCGTACAGGCCCCTTAGGAAGGGGAGGCTAGGAATGAAAGGAGGGAGAGTTGTCCTTCATGTGAAAAATCAACAGGCACACATGGGGCTCTGCCTTAGGATGGATGGCAAGCCAGTCAAGAGCTTGTGGGTTAGAGGGTAGAACATGCATGATGTTGTCATGGTTATCTGTTATGGGCTGCTTCAACAGGAAAAATAAGCGGATAAGCCCTTCTTACAACAGGAGAAAGTGCATATTCATATGCTCTTGTCTTCATAGGACACTTTTAACTACCCTGATATCTCCTGGTTGGGCAGTACAGCAGGCCACGAGCAGCCCAGGGAATTTGGAGAGGGAGTTGACAAGAGTTTCCTAAGACAGGTCATCAGTGTTTGGAGAAGGGTAGCTTCTCTTCTGAACATGATGCCTACAAACAGTAAAGTCCTTGTGGGACACGGGAAGGTCAAGGAAGGCCTTGGCTGCACTGATCAGGAGATGCTGGAGTTCAGGATCCAAAGAAAAAGGAACAAGGCAAAAAGTAGGATTACAGCTTTGGATTTTAGTAGAGCAAATTTTGCCCTATCCAGGGACTTGCTTGTAAGAATCTCACAGGAGCCGACTGTGGGGAGAAGAGGGGTCCAAGAGAGCTTGTTGGTTTTCAGGAATCAAGTTCATCACAATCAAGCTCAAGAATGGCTTTCCCTTAGGACCAGAATATCAAGCAAAGGTGGCAGGAGGTCAACATGGATGCACATGGATGCACATGGGGATCTTGAATAAACTCAAATATCAAAAGAAAGTGTACAGAATGTGGAAGGAAGCTGAGGTAGCCCAGGACAAATGTAGTGACACTACATGCTGGAATGAGTTTAGGAAAGCCAAAAGTCATCTAGAGTTGGAATATAAATCCTCAGAGGTCCCTTCTAAACCGAAACATTCTGTGATTCTTCAATTCAGTTATTTTGTAAAATAATCATAAAAATATCCAGTTCTTCCTGGTTTGTGTTTGTGAAATTTCTTTCTTTTTCTTCTTAGGTTTCTTAGTCTTCTTGTTCCTCCTCTGCTTAGTCTTGAGATGAGGAGGCTCAGGAGAGCCCTCATCACTCTCTAAAACTTCCTGAAAAGAGGTTGTAGTGAGGTGGGGACCTGTCTCTTATACTGTGGCTGCAGTGAGAGGACAAGAGGCAATGGGCCTAAGCTGAGACAGGAGATTCAGGTTAGATATTAGAAAAAATATTTTCACTGTTAGGGTGGCTAGGATTGGAATAGGTTGCCCAGGGAGGTGATGGAGTCACCATCCTTGGAGGTGTTCAAGAAGCCTCTGGATCTGGCACTGGATTATATGGTTTAAGGGTTTAGGGGTACAGTGATAGTGATGGATGGGGGACCCATGACCTTAAAGGTCTCTTCCAACCTTGATGATTCTATCATTCCATCACATGTGTGTATTTCTGGGTCATCTAGAACAATATCTTATCTACACCCATAGGCAGTCCTAAAGCCTCCTACAGTTTTCTCCTGTGCCAGCAGCCAGAATACTTACTGAATACCTGGTGAACGTCAGTACCCTAATCCTTCCCAGGTGAAAATAAGTGTCATAGAGAGGATGTGACAATCCTGTCATGAGGCATCCATGAAGAAGCTTACCATCATTCATGAGGAAGCTTCTAGGAAATGCTGTGATTTGTGAAGTTAATACCCAGGCAAATGTACAAGACTTCAGAGCTCCATTCTTTCAATCTCAGAACCTTTAACAACAGTGGAGCAGGACATCAACAACTTTCATTCCCCCTCCTCTGTGGCAGAGCTGCTTGATATTCTCACTGGTACTAAGTAGCTGCTATTATATTTTATCTCCTCCTCTTTGTTTTATTTTCTCTTTTTTTTTTCTTTTTTTTTTCTCCCTTTTTTTTGCTAATTCATGAGGAATGTAGTGGATTTTTCCTCACCTCCTCTACCTAGAAAGATAAAGAATTTTGAAATGGCAGAGCTTTGGGATGAAGGCAACCTTTTTGTCACTTCCCACTGATAACATCAGATGATTAACTATTTTTTTACATTGAAAACCAGTCCATAGACTCAAATTATAATTAAGGGTCTAAATATTTTTAAGCATATTTTGCAAATACATCAGTATAATGAGAGTGCCTGCTTTGTAAACACCGGAACAGCATGAATTTGATGCTTTTTTTTTCCAATGACATGGCACATGCAAACATCTGGATTAGAAAATTGAGCATGCTCTACTCAAAAAAAAAAGGGTGACCACAAAACTTTCTCTTTATGCAAAATGCTATTTCAATTAATTTTGCTTGGATGAAGAAGTAGTCCCCTGGGTCCTCTGCTTACACACCACAACTCTGTAGCTCCCATGTAATACAGATTTCCACTCCCAGCAATAAATATGCAAGAATTTTTCTCATATCTTATTCAAGCCCTTTGTTTCTCACTGCCTAGGCTTCTAGTCTCTGATTTTCACCCTCACCAAAGCAAAAAATCCACGGTTCCTATGGCTCTGCTGCAGCTGCATACAGATATAGCTATGACTATACAAAAGTCTTGAAGGTCAGACATCACTTGAGTACAGGTTTAGTGCCTAGTAGCTCAGATTTTAATGATATCTTTGTTCGTCAAGAACACTGTGGAAATTCTCCTTGTTAGACACTATAACAGGAAAAGTTCATCTTTTTAAAATTAGCATATGTACAAGTCAAAAGCTTCATCTTGAAACTGCTGCCACGGTAAAGGAAAAGTGTCAAATATCTTCCAATAAGTAAAAGGTAGGAAGATGCAATTACAAAAGAAATGCTTTCCACTTATTAAGTAAACAAAATAGTGTAGAGTTAGTTCTTGGCAAATTCAGGTCTATTATCTTTGAAATTTACCCATTTTAAATCAGATCAGATTTTTCTACCAGGAAAAGACTTTATCAGGCTGTTACTAAAAGAACACAGTAAGTATGTGGTGCTCATATTCAGAAAATGCAAAGTGGTTTAGACAATATATACTGCTATATTAGAGTGTTCTTGCTTATTTGTAGAATGCCATTAGGCAGTCTAAAATAATGGTTTAAGTAATAAGAAACAGTGGGCAGACACAAGATTTATCATACTCAGTGTCTAGCCAAAAAAGTCTGGAACTACTCAAAAAACCTATGTACTTCACTACTCTGAAAAAACATACATGCTTTGTAAGAAGTCCCTGATGGATGAATTGCTATGTGGTAGACCCCTAAGACAGAAGTGAATGTGAGAAAGAGGATAATAGTTGCACCCAATCGGGATTATGGAAGAAAATGTCTTTGTTGCATTTTCTTGTGTTTCATACACTGCAACAAAATCAAATCACTTTCTCATAGGGACTGTTATCACTAAGTATTCCAGATAATGACATCTTATTGGATGGGGCCATATTCTTATCTCAGGATAAGGGGCAAAGGACACAAACTGAGACAAAGTTCCATCTGAATATGAGGAAAAAATTCTTTACTGTGAGGCTGAGCACTGGAGCAGGCTGCTCAGAGAGGTTGTGGAGTCTCTTTTCTGGAGATGGTCAAAACTCTCCAGGATGTGATCCTGGACAACCTGCTCCAGGTGAACCTGCTTTAGTGGAAGGGTTGGACTAGATGATCTAGAGAGATCCCTTCCAGCACCAACGGTGGTACTGTGAGTCTTTGATTCCATGATTGTGTTCTCCTCTTACTTGGTAGCACAGGCTTTTGATTGGAATTTGGATGTTCAGGATTCCAAAAATCTGATCCTTTTCCTTGAATTCTGCTTCCTTTTCCTTGAATTTTAAGGGGTTGCTTTCAGACCTTTTCCTGTGATGAAGTTTTAACCTTGAATAAATCACTCATTACAAATTTGCTGCTCAGTTTCAATGTAATGCTGCAGTTTCTGAAATTATTAATCAGATTTCTTTAAACTCTTCTTATGCTTGAAAACAAACAAACTATTTTCTTTAGATTTGTTGCTTCCACTTATTTCTCTAAAGGGTTTTGACATTTGAAATATTTTCTTTTTTATCTTAATGATAGCAGTGAATTTTAATAAAAATTTCCTTTTTGGCTTATTTAAATTCAGGCGTGATTCTGGCTACCTTAATATACACTTTTAACTCTCTGAGAATAAGTCCATGCAGAATCATCTGTCTTGCTCCTTTTGCATATAAGAATTTTTAATTATTTATATATCCGCTCATTTCCCTTTTCAGTATTTCAGATTCTGTTTAATTTCCTATTTTCAACCCCTTAAATTGTATTGAATCCACTCTGAAAACAATTCTTCCCTTACAAAACCTTTCTTCATTTTCTTCCATTTCTTTTTTTCAGAATAATATAGCAAACAAACAGTATTACCTCCCCATCCCTCATTTCTTTGTAATTTGATAGTAGAGACAACAGATAATTTATAATCTAAGAGGTTTCCTATATCAAATGACTGCCAACTACTGCTTTTAGAGGATGTATGGATAGATCACATCCTCTTGTTTCTGATACTTTTATATCCATTAGAAAAAGTCTGAAACATTCTTTTATGTTTTACTTTAATAGGACAAGAGGTAATGGGCAGAAATTGCATTCAATTCAAGTTGCACCTGAATATGAGGAAGAACTTCTTTACTCTCTGGGTGACCATGCACTGGAATGGGTTGCCCAGAGACATTATGGGGTCTGTCTCTCTGGAGATGTTGCATCTGGATGCAATTCTGTGCAATGTGCTCTGGGATGACCCTGCTTGAGCAGGGAGTTTGGACCAGGTGACCCACTGTGGTCCCTCCTAACCTCACCCATTGTGTATTTAACCTTGAATATTTATCTTGTAGACTTAAATAAGAATTAGTGTGCTGAAGATCCATGTGGAATAGGCTTAACTGTTACAACTGGCTGTATATTGTACACATGTTCTCTTCTACAAAGATATCTGAATATAAAATAATATTAAGACAGTGAGTGAAATGAAGCTTCTAAAATACAAGTTTCATCAACGAGTGAAGAAGAGCAGATCCAGTATTGTAGCATAATACCCCTATGTCACCGAGCCTGGTACTACTCACAACTTGACTCTAGTTCTAGATACCAAAATCTTTGGACAAATAAAGTTGAATCAATAAATTACTCTTATGAGCACCACAGTTATTTATTTCCCTTTTGGCTAAATGTCTTCTTTGTTATCATTGATCACATTTGGCACAACAATTGAGTTATTGGAAATTCTAATTATTAATCTGCTTTGAATATTCTACTTCACCACACCTGTCAGTTACTGTTTCGGTTTTGGTTTGGTTTGGTTTTTTTTTTACTTCAGACAGTTCTTGAGTGCTCACTAGCTTTTGAGGATGCTGATCCTAGCTTGAGTGCTGTGGGAAACATGGCAAAAATTCGAAGTACTCATCAGTGTACAAATTTAAGAAATCTTCCTTTAGACTCAAATGGTCTGAAATTTTTTCATGATTTTATCTAGAATTACTGCTGTATATGGACAGGAAATGAAAAATTATGTGTTTAGATTAATAAAAATTATGTGTTTAGTTTAGAATACTCTAAACTGACTAATATCATCCTATTCCATTACTTTATAAATTGTTCATCAGATTGATTGCCTTAAGATAAAGAAGCAAAGGTAGAGCTGGTTCAAAAAGAAAATTACCTGCTCTTCTTCTGTTGAACAACTTGCAGGTAACTTCCTGCAAGCTGGAGAATTTATTTTGCCTCTTAGGAGACCAGTGTTTGTTCATTAGAGCTCCAACTACGAATATCTTGTCCTAATGGACTGTCTCATATGTAAAGTTAACTCAGCCTCAGATCCCAGAACACCTTCAAATTAATCAGTTTCAGATAGGAAAAAAAAAAATAAAATAGTGTATTACATTGCACAGTTTCAACACCAGTCCAGTGGAGACACTTATGATGACTCCTCTCTGTGCACTTTGTAAAATGGCTCCAGGACTGCAGATTACTGCCAATGAGTGATCACTCTCCAGTGTTATCTAGCCATGTAAGGAGTGTGAAGCTTCCAGAGGAAGACAAAGGTAACATTTGTATTTTTTCATATAGTAGAGAAGAAACACATAAAATATTAAACCAGAAAGGAAACAATTAAGAAATGACTCCTGCATCCTTCTTCTGGAAGCTTCCACCTCCACACACCCCTCCCCACTCTCCTTCAACACAAAAAGAAAAAATCAAACTAATAACAGAAACTATGAGGCGGTTTTGCCTCCTACTGATAAGGGAGTTTTCAACTTTCATCTTCTAATCCATCATAAAGGAGTCTTCAATAAAAACACTTAAAGAAATATGGCTACATCAGACTGTTGCTAGTGTTTGAAAAAGTTTTAAATCTATTTGTGGCAGAGATTGTGTTCCTAAGTAAGTTAACAAGATGATGCTATCATGTCATCTTGCTGTTGACAAGTCTTGACACATTTCTTCTAAGTTGTTCCTAGCAGAAAGTCTTTGTCTGATAGTGCCTATGTTGAACTGAATGGTTTAGGATGCCACAACTCTACCTGAATCATGTGTTCCCTCATCTCTTCTAATGGTCAGACAGATTGTAAACCTCTCTTAATAGGCATCTTCTGCCTATGAGATTCAAATCTTTTTCTTTTTTCTTTCTCACATTTTGTTTATATCTGTGTCTCAATGAAAAGATCCCTTTCTGTACTTTGCATGACAGATAGTAAGAATGATCAAAATATCTTTGTTTTTCCTTTGGCTTTATATTCCTCTCATTGAGTTTTGTGACTGTACCAGAATAAAAGTTTCAGCACAAACATTTTGCAATGTTTTACTTTTGCTCTGCCAATCACTATATAGACACACACCTCTATTTCTTCCTCATCAGTAATTCTTGACAATTTGAGCATACATTTCTGAGGTGTGTGATAATTGTGAAAGCAGGTCCCAGTAGTGATGCTGAAAAACTAGCATGTAACAATGAGGGCTAATATAATTGCAAATCACTTCAAAGAACAAATAAGGTATATTCTTATGAACCTTCAGATACCACAGTTGCAGTTCATTGCTCCTATTTGGAAAGGTCAAGACATCTGCAGCAAGAACTGGAGAACTTTTCTAACTGTCTTATTAAGATAAAGTGCAAAATCACAGCTTTTATGAACAAATTAGAAGAAACTCTGCTACAGCTTGGAGGTCTCACTAACAAAAGGAAAAGGGAACTGTATGTAACTGTTGATGATAAAGCAATCTAAATGCTATTTATCCTCAAGCAATTTAATTTGAGGAAGCAGCAGGTGGGGTATTTTAAGTAAAGAGAAGAAAAAATAATTCTATTGTATAATTCTTTACTAAGACTTCATTAGAATATCAGGCTCACTTCTGATTAGCTATGTTTAGAACAGTAATTTCAATGCAAAACCAGCCTACTTAGATGATAAGGGGTTTTAGAGAACAAATCTTAAAAGAAGAGACTAGTGAAACAAAAGTTGGGGCAGGATATGATTATTTTCTATAAATATTCTTTTTTGATAAACACAAGGAAAAGAAAGGACTGTCAAAACTAAATATGCTTGTAGAAGATCAAAAGAATGCAAAAATTAGTTATGGATATGTCTTCTCAGCTAATGAAAAGAACATTTCTAACCATTAGAAATTAAGTTCTTGTGAGATTTTTTGAATGAGGCAGTGGAACATACTTAAACTAAAGATGGTATTTGAAAATATCTGCTAGAATCCATGTGGTCACCAAAATAAAAGCAAGAAATGTTTTTATTGATATATTTCAAAACTATATAAACACCTGTAATTTGAGCTGCATACATGTAATAGATATATATAAAAAAATTTTATACACATACATACATATATACATTTTTACAAGCCTAATTTTTGAAATGTTATATATCCTCTACTTATAATAACTAAATATATTTCTTGTTTTGTTTGGCTGTGACACTGTACTGAAGAGACATTCAGTGAACTACAAAGATCTAGAAATTTCTCTTGAACCATCAAGCATGAACTAAAAAATCCTTAAAGAATGGGATCAGCTCAAAGACCAGGGTAAATCATCCTGTTCATTCATAAAATTTCTTGACTTATCCTAGGACACAGTCAATCTGAGCAACACAGCAGAGCTGTTCCAGCTCTTCATACTGTTTATCCATGGAAATATTTAAGCACTCATAAAATCTTTTATATAGTACATTATCAGCTTCCTTCTGTATTAGAATATGACCATTTTTTCCCTTCTCTTTCACTGTTGTCTCTCAGCCAATGTCCTTCCTTGCCCAGGTCCATTATGAATTAAATTTTAAGTACGTAGCTCCTCATATGATTATTTTTTGTGTGTTTCTTTGCTTATCTGTTTAATCAGAACTATTTTACAACTATTTGGTGGAAAATGTGAGTTTTAATTCCCTTACACCAATTGATATTTTTCCAGTTTTTGAGTCATTCTAAATATGGTTCAGCTCAGGTCTGGTTTCCCTATTTCCTTTTAATGTGAAACTACACAGCCTGAAAGAGTTTTGATTACGGCAGAAGCATGTACAACCATTCAGGTAAGTTCTGCCACCATGAGCACATGACAGAAACAAGAGAAGTTTCTCTGCAGACTATACAAGTGTACATGGAAATCTGGGAACATCAACCAACATGAAGGCCATACCATGAAACTGAAACAGCCAGCCTGTCCAGGGTCCAGGCCATAAATGTCTGCCCGATGGCCAAAATATATCAAACCATCAACATGTCAATAAAAATCAGAATAAAATGTTAAAGTGTGGGCTTCATGGTCTTGTCCCCCAAAGCAAAAGGTATCTGCAGAGAAGTTCAGCCCTGTCTGCACCAGTGTTAGTAAGCTGGGCAAGTATTCTTATTTTGAAGAGAAACCTCAACGTCCATCTCAGCAGCATTTAAATTCAGTGTTAAATTTTGTGTGTTTCAGAAAGAAACTTTACTGTCCAGCTTAAACAGGTATTCAGTTCAAAGATCTTCTAAATAATCTGAATGAGAATCATTTCCCATCAATCATGTTTATTTTCCTTAGTATTTATGAAACAGTAATCTTGTTAACGTTTCACTGTTCAGAAAATATTGTTTGGTAACAGGAACAGAATTTTCAATTTTAAAATTTTTGGAAAAGATACACAGTTTTTAGTGAAGAATTAGGAGAGATAAAAACTTATTGTTTTACATTAAGCATACAAGTAGAGCTTTTGCATAAAGATGAAACATGGCAGCCCAGAGAAACTTTCCAGCAGTGTCAGTTTTGATGTGAATATTATCATGGACTTGCCTTGTAATGGTGTAGGTGTTGCTCACCACAGTGAAGAAATGAGAAACAAAAGGGAGAAGAAAACTCCCATACAACAGAAGAGCTCATGTGACAGAAGGGAGGACAAGATGTAGCCGGTGATATTTACAGCTTCAAGATAACTGGTTTCTTGCTCTCTGCCTTAGGAGAGGAGTGATGAAGAGACAGAAAGAAGACTTTTGATTTTCCTAATGTGATCTATGAATGTTTTGCTGTTGCTTTTAACATAAGCAAGGCAGACAGCCAGTGCTGCCTTACTGAGTATATGGTTCCCTGTTCTGCTATGGGAAATGGCCACCAGAAAAGTAAGAAGGGACTTGATCATGCTGTGTTTGGGCTGACTGAATGGTAACAGATACTAAACTGGGTCCTAAGAGAGCTTTAATATACTCTGAACCCAGCATATTTTTATAATAATCTCTCCATTATATTAGTCATTAAGGAAACTTGAAAATACCAGTTCACAAACTAAACAGAATAATTCTTCTCCATTCCAGACTTCTGCTACAATCAGAGTAATTTATTTTGGGGAATTGCCAGGAAAAGATAGAGGGTAGAATTCTGAAAGAAAGCAGCAACAATTAGATCACTTCTGCCTCTCTTTACTGGGTGGGTCCTCTGAATGTCAGCCTCATTATTCTGGATGTCAACTCCAGGCAGCAGCTCCTAAATGCCGTTCCAAATGGTGGCCTAAATGGCAGTCCCTGTTGTACATTCTTTCTCCAGTAATAGTGGCAGGCTTTTGGGAACGTCTTTTAGTTCATAATAAATTTCAGGAGCGCTAGCTTGAGAACAATGTTTGAGGCTTATGCCAACACAGACTGGCAGATAAATACTTCGAATACACAATTTCATTATCGCTTCTGAAAATCCATAGCCTGCAAGGCTTGTTTGCTGGCAGAGAAAAGCTCAGATTTTCTGAGGTTACAAGGACGACTTACATAAAATTTATATAATCTCAGTGTATCAAAAGCCCCACGTGGCTCTGTTTACCAGAGACTCTAGGCCCCTCACAAACATGAAAGAAAGCATCTTCATTGTGGCTGCATAAAAGAAAGAATCCTTCTGTGAGGTCAGTTGGGTTCCAAAATATGGACAAATTAAGTGAACAGACAACAAATCTGTAGCAGTGCCAGGAAATCGTGTTGTAATTCTCAGTCCACAACCACAAGAGTAATCTCCTTCTACATTTCTGGTAGCAAAAGCGGGAGGGGGAGGGCCATGAAGTTGCTCAGAGGGTTCTCTTCTCTGTTTAACACGTATTTCATCATGCATGGAAACAACCGTTCCATTTTCTTATGTAGATTGTAGAAGGCTGTTGAACTAAGTTTGCAACAAAACACTAATACAACGTGTAAAGCTGGGCTGCTTGAAGTTGGAGATCCAGACTTCAGGTTGATTCAAAATGCAGACTGTTCCTTACTAGCATCTGTGTCTCAAGCACTAACAAATTTTCCTGTGTCTCATTTGTTTGGAGGGACAGCCAGTACCTTCAGCTGCTGGAGGTTGATCCATGGCTATAAAACTAACTTTTAGTCTGACCAGAGGGCCAACCCTTCCTGAAACTATTCTTTCTGTTAGCCTAGTTAAAAGATGGCTAAGCACACACAGTGTCATGGGCACTTTGTAGCTGCCAGAGTTGCCTTTCCAGTGCTCAGCGGTGCCAAAATCCATCTCAGTCTTCATGCATGGCCGCTATTGTGGAGGAGCTTGCAAGATGAAAGCAGAATATTCAGTTGCATTTGTCCTGCTCAGGGCAGGTTTGCCATTGTTTGCCTGGGAGAAGTCCAAGTATGTGCCTAGTTTTGCTCTCTTCAGATCACTGCTTTCCTGCTCTGAAATATTTGAATTAAAAACATTTGTAAAATCTAAAAACATCAAAGAGGATACTTACTTTCTGTTTATATTTTTATGAAGTCCAGCTACTGAAAGACTCCAGACAGAAACACATGGATGAAGCCTCCAGTTTGCTTCAGCTGCTCCACTGGCCAAGGCAAAGGCAGCCCAAGCCCTAACATTTTCACCCAGTATCATTATCCTGCTGTCACACTGTGGCTGAAGGAAGGAGCCATACTTAGCTCACAGTTACTGCCCTGGAGGAGTTCTCCACCTCTTCTCCCATAAGCTACCTGGTGAAAAAGTGAGAAGGCATTGCCTCTCACTAACAATGGATACCTCAGCAAGCTCCAACCCCTGCTCAAGGTCTCCCACATTTCTGCAGGGGGTAGTCTGCATTCCCCAAATGCTGGTGACAGTGGAAGACCCTCTGCAGCAAATACTTTCTTTACTGTGGCTCAGAACATAGCTTCAGTGTTCTGTGCAACATTACATTTTCAGTGGTGCAACTTCGTTTTAAGAGTTTTATTTGAGAAGCAGTGTAGAATGGAACATTTAAACTGGTATTTCATTATCCAGTGCCTCCATTAACTACAGCCTTAAGCATATGCTGTGCTGTGGATGACTAATCTGTGTCTCCCTGCTAACAATAAGAAGCACCCTGAAGTCAGGAAACCTTCTGGTTGCTTTGGGCTCCAAGGGCAGGCTCCTTGAATGACTGAATGGCTCTGTGACTGGGTCATCTTTGTGTAATAAAGGTCCTCAACAAATGTAATTGTGCCCTTAAAGCCACAAACAGCAGGAAATAACTGAGTGGTGAATGTGGCTGTGGAGTTGCCTGCATCATCTAAATCTGGCTTTATCTGGCATTCCAACAAAATGGCTTTATTAGATAGGCTGCCAGAATGCAACTGTGGCACGTTATTTAAAGGGAAAAAAAAAGAGAGAGAGAGAGAGAGAGAACATTTTCTTCCTAGGTGGACATTTTTTCTGGTTTGGCATTAGTCAACAGATTAGTATTGGTAAAATGAAGGTATAGAAACAACTCACCAGATAAAGGAAGTGCTTATGGTGCAAAGTTCATGTGCAGCTCCAGCTTCATTTCTACTCTTCCCATTATCTCCTCCTTCCTGAACCATGTGGTACCCCTGTAAATGGAGGACATTTTATGTTCTTTTGCACTTACTTAGGAATAAGACTTCTCCCTGCAAACAGCCACAAAGTCTATGACTCTGTGTCTCCAGAAAATTTAATAATGAAAAGGACAAGAAATTCATTGGCAGCGAGTCAAAGCAAATACAAACACAAATACTCTTATATATGTAGTTACACAGTGTTTTGAAATCAAAACTTAGGGATTTTAGGGATGAAAACTGCAATCAATAAAGGGAAAAAAATGGTATTAGATAAAGGGAGGACTACATGCCCACATTTGTTTCAGTCATTTAAGCAACAATCTTCTAAAACAGAAAGTTTTTTCAGAAGTTGACATTTCAGTGAGGCCTGGATGAGAATGAAATTTACCTGGAAAGTGCCCCTACACTAAAGGAAGTCAGCATGACTTATCAAATCTGGTTTGAGTATTGCTATGTTTAAGTGCCATTTCAAAAGATTCATTGGCTATGTAGGCTTTTACTATCAGCATATTTATTTCACCTCCTAAATGAAATCCAATTTGAGGCTATTAATATTAATGTGCTGAGATAATTCTGATGATGAATTAATAAAACACTTGGCCTCTCAATATGCTGTTTGCTCTTACCGTTTAATGATGCTCTTAACTGGAAAAAGGAAGAGATAGAGCAGACTCCAGCAGGAGCCTGAAAATTAGAAACCACTTCATTGTTTTTAGCTTGCTGCTTTAATGACAATCAATGGCATTGATTTTTGACTAGAAAAGTATTTACTAAATCTTTACCATGTGCTACAATCCCTATTTAGATTCCTTAAGCATAATCTGTATGTAACACCTGCTTAAAGTACTTCAACTATCTGATGAAAATAAAATTTAAAATATTTAATGCATTTCTGCAGTTTGTTAGAGATTTGACCCTGTTTCTTATGTTAGTCATAAATATTGGGTTTTATGGAAAATAATTGTCTTGCCACTGTAAACACATCTGTACATAAGAAAAATGAGATTACATCAACAGTCTCATCCCTTTACAAGAGTAATTTCAGTTCACTGAACATTTTGGAACAGATAAGGCTAATTCAGCTACCTCATTATGCTAGAGTAGATTTCCATTTGAAGAGCTGAATGCAGCTAATGTACATAATTTTTATATTAGTCTACACAATTAACACACAATAACAATAGAAAAAATCTAAATAATAAAATATATCTACAGACAACTAATGTAAAAACATGTATACTGTCATATTCATAATTTATATCATTTTTATTATTGTTTTAAGTGATTATGGAAAGCATTTCATTCTAGGCTCACATACAATTTATTATGGTTAAAATGTAAAACCTTAAAATGCTAGTAGTTTTTACTTTTCACCCAAGAGCGAATAAAAAATTCTAATAATGTGATTTCCAACAATTATAAATTCATCTAAGATTTCAGACATGAAAGCCTGTCTAAGAGGTGGCTTGTAGAACTCATGCAATCTAATTTTCAAAGTGAAGTGTATTTTAGAAATTCTAGGAGGATGGCAAGCCTGGAAGTGCATTCCCAATACACTTTATGTTTAAACTGCAGTTTTAATTCCAGCCAAATTGTCTCTCTTTGAAATAGGTCAGAAGATACAGACTCTTTTACCTTAACTGTATTGTAGGAGTATAAAAAAATATCAGGAGACCAAGAAGCACCAACTATAGCATATTATTGCTGAAATTTATAATATTAGTAATAATTAAGTTTCTGAAACAGAAAAGCTAAACAAATTACCCCCAAAGTGCTTCTTCAGAGAGAAAACAAAGAGAAGAAATTTTCAGTTGTGCTTCATTCAGTTTTGAAGAATTCAGTGTTGTAAAAGCTCTGTATGAATCTAGAGGAAGTTTGCTGACATGGAAGAGAATAAAATTATGCTCATTGAGAATCAGATCTTTATTTTTTTTATTTGTGGCAGGATAACAGCAAGTGGATTTAGGTGCTATGGGAGATGGATGATGTCATAGTGGACCAGTTGTGTACCAGCTCTTTTTTGAGGCTGCTTCTTTTGAGCAGGCTTGGAAGGCAAACCTATATAGCAAGTCTTAATGCAATAACACTTCATAAAATTTGGCCTCTGCTCCCATGTCCTAGTACAAAATAGGCAGTGCAGGTAAACAGGCACTGAATGGCCACACTGAAAGCCCAGTCAGGGGATTCCTCTTTTTTTAGTCTATTTCCATTTTCCCCTACATGGGTGAAATAATTCATTTCTTGGAGTTTCTAACATAAAAACAAATGTTAGCCTTCCTAAGTGTCTTTGGCCACTGTTCTGATGATCGTGATCTCTGTACAGCTATTATGTGTGCTTGATTTTGTGCAGTTCAGATAGACCTGTCAAAATCAGAGTTGTTTTGTTATTGCCTGTGCTATTCAAAACTAACCTCATAACATGCAAATCAGCTTGAGTAAATGATCAATGACTCCTAAATCCCAATCAGTACTGTGAATTATGCTTGGAATATTTTCATGACCAGACTTTGTGTCAAAATTCTGACCTCTGAGAGAAAAAAATGTGGAATCATAGAGTGGTTTGGGTTGTAATGGACCTTTAAATGTCATCCAGGCCATCTTCCCTGCACAGAGCAGGGACAATTTCCATAGACCAGGCTGTTCAAAGCCCTGTCCAACCTGACCTTGAAAGTTTCCAGGGCTGGAGCATCTACCACCTCTCTGGTCAGCCTGTGCCAGTGTTTCACCACCCACCACATGTGAATTCCTTAAATCTAATTTAACTCAATGAGAGAAATCTGAACTCCTTTAATTTGAAGACATTTCTCAGAGACTGATTTAAGAGGCTAGTTTATGCTCTTCTTTCGATTATAAAATATTATATTTCTTAAAATCAGTTAATTTGGTGCAAGAGGACTGATTTTAAAATATAAAAATATATTTGAAAATGTCAGTAGACTTTTAAAATACTATCCAATGAATTTAGCCTAAAACATTGCTTTATTCATCTGCTATTTATTTTCTTAAATAGCTGCAGGGATGTTTCCTAATTAGATAATCTAGGGCTAAACACTAGGAGTTTTTAAGTGTTAAGTACTTTAACTTTTGATAAAGCAAGAGCAGAGAGTACCCAGTGCCTCAAAGGATAGGTCAGTGTTTATATAACATTGTGTGAGAATCAGTTTTTGTCTTGTTTTTCTTAGACATAATTTGATGTTTTACAATAGAAAAAAGTGTAAGCACACCCCAGCATATCACTTCTATCGCTGGTGTGTATAAAACGCTTCCCCTATGCTTTTAAGGTGATGAAAAGGACAACTACCTTGTGTCTAAATCAGGAGAGCTTGATATGATGTCAAAGCCTTTGGCTAAACATAGATTGACTTAATTCTTTCAATAATGAACTTTGGTCCAGAGCATTTAACAACCACAAGAGGAGAAACCCAATATAAAAGAGAAAATCTCCTCATTCAGGTTATCTTGACTCTGCTGCAGGCGAAACATAGAAATATTTTTTTTAATCGAGATTCTCTGCAGCAGCCTGTTCCAAATGCCAGTATCCATCACTGATGACTGGATCAATAGCTCTGTTTTGGCCCCAGTCTCCTACGAGAGATGGCATGCCATCAGTGACAGACAAATATCACAGTTAAGCAAAGTATCCAGCCAGACCTAGTAACATTTTTATTGATTTTTGTTGTGCAAATAATGTCTTTTTGGGCTGAATAAATGGCTTTGAGCCAAACAGTCATTGTTTATGATTCCAAAATGCAATAAAGGGACAGGAAATATATTATAGCCTATGTCTCAAGGCACACAACATAATCATCCTTTGGTGGTGAAAAACTATCCAGCTGAAACCATGAGTGCATATTTATCCATGCTTAAAGGTACCTGTAGGACTTGCAAATCTTACACAAAATGTCCTGTTAGGAAACAGATGGTATTGCCCTTTAACCTATTGAATAAGTACTAGAAAACCAAGCAAAAAATAAGCACTATATTTCTTCAATCAATACAAAGAAAACACTTTATTATTTTCCCTTCAAATGAAATACCAAACTTGCCAAAATGGCATTAGGATGCTATGAAAAAGGGACAAACCAGAAAGTACCTGGACAGTTTTTCAAATGCTACAGAATTATATTGATAGTTGCCCAGCAACAATATTTGTCAGTTTTTTCTTTTAAAATATTCTATTTTATTTTGCTAATATAGTTATTACTTAATAACTTAAGCTAATGATAAAACCAAAAAAATTTTCCTTATGGTTATATCTACACATTAAATTGCAAACATTTTCTGCTGAGTTTATGTTTAAAATATCCAGTGGGTTTAATGAGAAATCTCACTTAGTCCCAGCAAGTGTGCAGTGACCAGATTTTCTAGACATTCAGGTGTCATAAACAAATATTATCTCTTAATGATATTGTCAAATCACCGGTACAAATCATTAGCAGTGAAGGTCTGAGAAAAGAACTGTTCTCATAACTGCCACGCTCTGCACATGGAAATGTTTTTAACAGGTTTGGTGCTTCCAATTAGCTAGAAATAAGCTGTATTAGCTTGCATTATTTCAAGGCTGATAAAACTATTTTGCCCTCATTGCACAACCCTGTGTTTTCATGGAAAATATAAATAATTCAAACACCTTTCAGAAAAATTCAAGAATATTTATCCTCATCTCAGAAAAGTCCATTCATCTGTAGGAAAATGCTACAGTAATCAAATGCCACCTAAATCCCATCTCTTTCCTACATCTTTAAATTTCAAGCTTTTATTAACTCTCATGACAGTCTTAAATATACTTTTGAAGGTATTTGGAGTGCAAGACAAAAGCTGTTCTAAAGAAATGATACTAAGAATCAGGGGCTTTATTTCAATAAAGTAATATTTCAAAAATTAAATTGCAAAAAAAGCAATGGAAGTCAGTAGGAAATTAAAAGAAAATATGACTGTAGTAATTTATATTTGTTAATGGCCTTATAAGGTCTACTATAAAACAAAACTTCTGATAATATTCTCAAAAAGCCTATTGCAAAATTTTTATATTATTCAACAGAAGTAGATATTCTCTTTGAATTACATAAAATCACTGCAACAAACCTCCAATCATACATCTCTGCTGTATGTCTTTGAAGAGTTATTCAATTTTAATCATAATGTCATTGAATGCTTCCAAAGTTTGGGGTGATTTAACATTTTTCTTTTATTATTCTTTAAATTAAATATCCAAAATTCTCAGCCATGGAAACCTTACACCTGTGATCAGAAATTTGATATGAGAATAGCTTCTGAGTCAGGACATTTCACAAGCCCAAAGTTATTCCCATGTCTGAAGGTTCCTGATGATAAAATGTGAAAAGGCAAAATAGAGGTAAAAAGAGATTGATGTTTGACATATCACACATAGTTCAGGGTACTCATAGATTTGGCACCCCTTTTCTCCTTGCCACATCATCTGAATATTCAAAAATCAGAGAAACCATTTTCTGAGGGATGACAGACTTGGTCTTCCATCCTTTACTGATTTCTGTGTTTTTTTGTACACGTTACAGATTCAGATCATGAGCAATATCTCATCTCTGAACCCAAAGGGAAATAAATTATCATTCTTCCATTTCCTAGGGTTAAATTTATTAGACAAAAACCTTTTGTTCTTTAAATCCCTGCCTTCAGCAACAAGTACACTGAAGCATGTGTGACTCCTGAATCTACTTGTTTAGCCATGACAATTGACTTTTGCTCCTAGAAAGGGAATAACAGAACAGTAAGAAACACCTATTGAGTGCAATCCATCTGCTCTATTTTCAAATATCTCTTAGACCAGGAGATAGTCCTCTCACAGTGTCTGTTCCTTTCTGTTAACCACAAGGGTAGCCCACAATTACTGGCTTAGACTTATATGTCTCTTCTACTTTTAGATAAACAAGTTCAGTGAAATGAATCTCAGGTTTGGTCATTCAGACCATTTCAGGCTGCCAGTCTTGAGCAGATGATGATCTCTGTGACTTTTAGAGCTGAACTGGACAGGATTTCAGGCACATGGTTTCTTTATATTTTCATCTTTCATCCAGCCTGAGAAGTCTGTTTAGTTATTTGTGAGTCTTGCTTTAATTTTAACCCAGAAAACTGGTACCTAATGTTAAGTATTTTGGTTTCAGATAGTCAGATATTTTATTGGATTTGGCCTAGAGATCTGTTTGGGCTGAAATCAGTAGAAGTAATTGGACCTGCATATTGTACTGAGAACATGTACATGGTTTTCTTTTCCGAGCTCAGGGGGTTTCAGGGCATTTTATTTTAAATTTTAAACTCAACATAAATCAGAAGCATTAAACTGTGAGGTATGAAGCTACTGGCAAACACTTGAGTGCCTGATCAGCCATGTTACTCATTTGTTCTCTGGAGTAGGTAGCCCTGGCAAACTCAGCCCCATAGTGACTCATTCCTGAGCCAGAGGAGCAGCCCTACATAAAACCCAGGATGGGTATTAAGAGATCTGTAACTGCTCCTCCTGCAGACCTCAGGAACATATGTTCACATGCTTGACACAAACCGTCTGTGCCAATAAAACCCTGCCCATTGTCATGCTAAGGAAATTCAACCCTCCCTGCAGACTAAGCCCTGTCTGTGTCAGTTGGTCAGGCACGTCTTCTCCTGGGGGAGTTGAATCCCGCCAACTGAGAACATGGTTTCCAGAGGGCAAATAAATAGGCTGTAACAGGATAGCATGTGAAATCTTCCTGCAAAGACTAGTCACCTGGGTGTTATGAACTGTGATGTGAAGATACTGGAGTGAATGTTGTTAGGAGTATGAAATCATCTTCTTTGATGAAGCTAAAAATAATGGAATAAAAATCGTTTATTCATAATCCTCTTATTACAGATTCTGTTTTCTCTTTGGGTAAGAATATACATCCATTGCTCTCATTTCAAGGGTAAAATTTAGAGGTTGTTTTTTTAATAACAAACACAGAAAGGTAAAAACAAACATGCTTTACTGTCTGGCTTTTAAAGACAATGACAGCTGTGGCCAGACTGATCTCATCACCCCATCGGCAATATTTTTATAGCAGTTAGAGTAAATGGTAAGACAGAGACTCTCATACTTGCATTTATCCAACTGTTTTCTTTTCAGGTCCTTCTCTGGCTATATCTAATTTTCTGATCTGTTTTTCAGATGAAAATTTCTATACATAGTCTCTAGCCATAGCTAAATTACTGCGAGTGCTTTCCTGACTCTTGGAGGTGTGTGAATTATGGCCTTGCATTGAACTTTTCTTCTTGGACAGAGAGAAAGGCTGATGGGGAGAAAGGGTAGGCTTGTGTTTGTACAAACATGATGCCTGCTCAGATGCACTTAACCAACACAGGCCTGGATATGGAGCAGTTAAGATTTGCATGAGAAAGGCTTCCTGGAGGAAACAGCATGAGCCGGTGGACAGGCTCCTGACAAAGAAGTCCAGATGTCTTGTGATCTATCTCCAGCTTTCTCTAGGTTGCCATGTGATCTTGGGAAAGCTGCTTTCCCTGTGGATCTTAATTTCACAGTCTGAAGATGTTTAGAGGGGCTCCTAACATACAATGTGATTTCAAATATTGCTGAAATGCAATTCCAACATTTCGGCAACTTGCAATTTCCATCAACTACAATGCCCACAAATCTGAGTAAAAATTATAGCAAGTGTAAGATAGAACAAAAGGTCATCTATTATACGTTTGAGAGGCAAATCTCCAGCTTGATCACCTCTTGTTTTCCCTTATCAGCAATATCTCTTTGTTTTTTCTCTTTCATTGAATATATTTGTTATGGGAATTTTTCTCATTACCACAAATATTAACAACTGATTTTAAACCACTGTACTAGGAAGAGGAGGAAAGTGAGATTTCTGTCTCATGTACTGTGATTATGTCTTCAGAACTCCTGAATAAGTTTGAAAAGTACAACCAGACCTAGGCAATATTTCAGCCTAAACAATCTGCAGTAGTTTTTATTAAAAGGAACAATCTCTGTAAGACACCATGGACTGCAAAAGAGTAGCTCACAACTGTACCTCCTCTACTACCTCTGTATTAGAATAAAGATGTGATTTTAGTATATGTAAGCATATAAAAACAAGCATATTCACAGTGAGCATCAAAAACAAAGGACACAAGCCAGAACAAGAGAAATGAAGTAGCAGCAGTATTAGTAATTAGTGCACAGCTTTTGGAAAGTCTCTGGCCTACCAGGATACAATAAAGTCCACACTGGTTTGTGTCTTCAGTGATACAACAGGTACAATAGATAAACTTTTTTTGCTGGGGTGAATAAGCTCAATATGAGCTACAGGTTCATAGCCTGTAAGCTGCATATTTTCTCCAAAGATTAGGACATTTCAGGGACTTTTATGGGTCGGTTGAGGAAGTCCTGATCTTTACAGGGAAACCATCTTTGGTTTCTTCTGATGATCAGGGAAAGAGACTTAATTAGAGCAGCAATACACGCACATTCTTGTGTATGAAGGAGAGTTCCATCTCCACACTTCTTAACTATTTAAGCCATGCTGAAGTACTCAGTCATTTGATCTCAGTATCATCTGGGGACCAGCTGTCCTGCCAGCTCTCCCACTCCCCATGTGGTCTCTGCACCCCATATGTTTCCGGCCCTTTTTCCCACATGCCTTGATCTCCCTGTATCTACCAGATAACCAGATTTCAGTATCCTTGCTTACCTTACAAGTTATCTGGCCATGGTACAAATGGTGGTTTCCACCTCCATTTTATCTTTAGCAGGTAGCTGGCCAAGCTTGGCACCACTTTTCTGTGGTGTTACTGCAAAAGTAGCATTTCTAGAAAGTTCCGGTGTTGTTTGATAAAATAAATCAAAAGTGCAAAAGACGAAAAAAATCAGAGGATATAGGATTTTTGATCATCCTGATAATATACTTATTGCCTGGAAAGAGATAGAGGAAGATGCAGTCTTTGAAGGCCAGTGACTCTTTCCAAAAATATTCTGCTGACAGAGGAAGGTTGGTCACCAGACAGAGTCCATTCTTTATCTCTTTCTGTCTGCTTCTTCTTCAGTGATGTTGAGGTCTATGTAGGTGTTACAATCACTCTCTGCTGTTGGAATCCAGTCTTTATTATAATCTTAATACTATAATATATAATCCAATATAATATTGTATCTGATTCTATCTGTTTGACTTTAGACATACTTGTCTATTCTACCACCCATTTTCAAAGGCTTTATGATCATTTAAGATTTATCTAGTAATATAAACTATGTTGTACTGTTTCCAAACACTTCTTGTACTCTGTTATATTTTGAAAATTGCATTTTATGCATCCTGTAATCAATCATAAGTATATATGTCTTCACTATGAGCCAAATTTAGAACATCACTTTGACTTGATTACTCTCAAGGTAGAAACAAGGTACATACTACCTAGTCCCTTTCTGAGCTCTGAACAGCACATTTTGAAAAGCAGAAACAATAATGTTTTGCCAGGGTAACATTCCACTGGCTTCTCAGCAGTATTTCTTAACGGAGAACAACTATTCAAAAAATACTTTCAAAAATACACATGGAATTGCAAGTTATTTCTGCATAGTCTTTTTTTCCTTGCAGATAGACATATTCTTCTCCCTTTACATTAACCTAATGTTAATGCATGACCACATCTTTCAACCTGAATTTTTGCCTTGAGCTGAGAAAATTGTAGCAACCTAGTAAAGCAGCCACCTTCATGAGTGAAATGTTTTAAAACAATTTGTCACTATATCCAATATCTGAAAAATGTTTCCAGCACCATGTACCTCTACTGTTCAGGATTAGATCCTGAGATAGTAAGGCATCAAGAAGATTCATAATTTCAAGCGTGGCAGAGGCTCCACTTACTTCAATGTACTGGTGCCTCTTTTTGTATCAGGACTTGCACCCTCACACAAGTAACTAAAGAAGACCCAGGCTAAAAATCTTACAGTGAAACTGAGGCAGAGGAATCTTGATCCCAGAGTTTTGCACAGATTTGATGAGGCTTTCCATCTGTGGAGGATTTCAACACCAGAGTGGATAAACCCCTGAGAAACCTGGTCTAACCTTGTAGCTTACCATGCATTGATCAAGGAGTTGTACAGCAGGCCTTCCTAAGACATTTAAAACCTTAGAACAAATTATCCTTATGGTCTTATGAACATAAGGATAAAAAATTCCAAAAATCAAAACATTAAATTGCATCAATTTATTCTCACATACAATGATATTACCATAATTTTAAAAAAGAATATGAAAAGGAATCATTGATAAGATAGACCTAATATATTTTGGTCCCAGCTGATGGTGTTTTTTGCTTGATGGTTCTCTGTCATCTACCTTATGATTATTTTTAATAAGCATAATGTTTTCAAAAGCACAAATCAACTGCAAGACACGATCAGTTTCTGTAGTCCCTGATGATGATGATGATATCAGTATAACAAAGGGACACAAGAATATGATCTTTATGTTGTATTAGACATATGGGAACAAACAAAAGCTGTCTAAAGGTATTTCAGCAGCATATAGCTGGACATGTAACTAAAGAGGTTTTCTAAACAAGTTTCTCTGACTGTGATCCTCTGCTTATGTAAATACTGAGAGGCAATGCTTGTTCACATAGCAAAATACTTTTCTAGCTCCTTTGTTTCTTGGTTGTAGCATAAGTAAAATGGCAGAAAGTAGCATTTTGCAGAACAGAAAAGGACTTAAAAACTGAGAGGGACTTGAAAAAATTTGAAAACACTTTACAAAACTATTGCAATGATATTGTCATAGTAACCTATTCCTCCTGGACTGTGATTATAGGAATCAGGGAGTGAGCAAAGCAGTCGTGAGGATTTTTCTGGGTTATCTGGCTTTGAAAGGATCATGTTCAAACCCTGAAAAGATAAAAGAGAGACTATACAGAATGTAAGCTGGACCGTTAAACATTTCCATATGACAAACTCCTCTCCTGAGATCTGACCTGCCTGTAGATTCCCCAGTTTGCAGATCTAAAGGAACCAGGCCCACCCGTGCCTGCTCTAAAGAGAAGAAGCTGGGCCTGACTAGCTTTTGAAAACTACTTTAAAATTCTCTCCAGAAAATACCTCAATAAAAAAGGAAGATATATCCATAAAGCATTCAAAAGAAAATCCTGTGAACCAGGATTTTTAGAAACTAACTCGTCTAAAAGTGATTGTAAAAACAATATCCCACGTAGGCATTTCTGAAAGAAATAGCTGCCCTCCATAGAAGACATTTCTTTTTCCTACAGATTATTGGTAAATTATGTCCTTGGGCAGCAATCCTGACATTTATGCGCATGCATAACTCCAAGCACATGGCTAGTTTCATAAACCACAATGGAACTATCTGCATTCCTTAAAGTTAAACATATGTATAAGTATTTGCAGAATTGAGATCCGTAGTCCTAAATCGAAGCTTTATCTGCCAGCAATAATTATGCTGATGAAGTAGAAAATTGGAGGCATGAGTAGTCAGATATACGTGTTTCTCCTTCATCCTACAGAGTGTTCCTCCACTGTACCTTCAGCATCTCCACAGATGTGAGAAGTGTTCTCACTTTCCCATGGTGACACAAGGTAAATCACAGGAAAATGTGGGTTTCACTGCCTCTCAGGACACCCCCAGCTGCATGCCTACCTATAGCAGATAGTGGCAGAGCACACATTCCATCTGCCATTGCACATTGCATCTACACAGGTCACCTGGTCATGTGTCTGATGTCAGGCAAATAATGTAGCTCAAGGTCATTCCAGAAAGCTTCTGACACGTATGACAAGACCAAGCGGGATCTTCAGGCAGCCTAAAATCAATCTGCTCTTCAATCAGAACAGACACCTATGGCAAAGTTACAAGTATCTCTCTTACAGAAGAAAATATTGGTGCTGCTGGACTGTACTACTAAAGAGCAAATATTCAATGAAACACCATAATTCTGGGAACAAGACTATCAAACTGATAATTTTAATCAATTATCAAAGTACAGTCAGGCACCCAGATTAATATTGAGTGAACAGCCATCACATAAATACAGATGTGAAATCCTTTCTAACATTAATAGAAATTAAGTTCAAATCCTCTTCTTAACTTCTGACCCTCAAAATACATCAGTGCATACATTTTAGAAAAGCCTATCGCTTAACTGCTTAGAATCTATTCTTAGCAAATGAAGAACAGCTTCTCTGGAAAGTTTCCCATGTGGATTCTCTACAACTATTGTAAATCCACTCAAAGCACTCATTTCTGATTACAAATTTCCTGTTAGTTAAAAATAATAATATTGTAAGTCATCTAGATCATCACATCCAGTGATTGAAAAAAAGTCACTGACAATTCCGATCATCTAGCGGTTTTTGTAATCTCAATTGGTAATGGTCTGCTCTGTATTTGGGAATGCTTATGCTGCCTGGACACCTGGTCAGAGATTGTCCTTCAGCTTAGCTTGATACATTGCTGTCAGAAAGCCCAACTCAAAGGAATATCTAGCTCAAGAAATTACTCTGTGTATAGCAATCAATCTGAGGTTCTAAAAATTTTCTTTCACTTACCATGTATGTATTGCATAACCAAAAATATTTCTCTTTTTTTGTCAATTATTCTTAGCAGGAGAAATGGAACTAGCTTCCTTTCTTCTCCAATTTTCTTTGCTTTTGTCTATTTCTAATGCCTTTTACTCCCCTCTCATAAGGGGTTGCCCTCAGCTAGTGCATGTGCTTGTTGTTTTTTCTCCAACTCTTTTTTATGTGGGTGCTTCTTACCTGCAACTTCTCACATCTTTTCCCCTTTCATGGTTCCATTGTTCATATATTTATATAAAATCCTTAAACATTGTGCCTGGTCATGCCATCAGAGTTTTCTAAAATATTTGTATCCTCTTGTTATTTAAAATATTTTAGTATGCTTAGATTTAACTAATCATTATTAATTAGTAATTAATAGGTATAATTTCTAATTGTACAGATCTCTGCTTTGGATTCAGAGCCCATCTTATAAGAGGAGACTGAAATAACTTGGCAGAAAACATGATCAAAATAAGGTGGGGAAGGGTCATCTGTTGGTGATAGCCATGAGATTCTGGAATTGCCTTTTGGCAGAGGAAATCTAGGGGAAATAAAAAAAAGGCATGCAATTTTTAGGTGGATCTGATCAGTTTGTCCTCTTTTTGAAAGGAGCAATATGTTATGATTTCTGCAGTGGCAGACAAACAGGTATGATGACTCAGTTCAAGTTCTATAATCTTGTGTTCTCCTTCCATATGCTGGTTGATGATTAAGTCACCCAAGGGAGGAGAGAATTAATAGTCCATGCAAATAGGAGCTACTGCAGTGACCTGCCATTATGCACATCCAGCACAGAATACGGTTCTTCTGGACCCCTTTGTGACTAAACCATTCACAACCTGCTCCTGCTTTTGTGAGGAGTCAATGAGCATTTAATGAGTAACTTCAAATGCTTTAGCCTTAAACAGCAATTGCACTCCTCTTGGGATTTGGGCCTGGATTTTCATTTCTATCCTATCAGCCCTAGAACTCAGACTATTGTGTGACCATTTTGGAAGTATTATCTGTTTGGTCAAATTAGGATGACAGTTCAATATTTCTGAAAAAGGGAATCTTGAACAATCCAATAGGAAAATAGACTTCATCTTCTATCTTTCACTTCTTAATATTGCAGTAGGAAACTGGAAAACACGGTACCCACTTTATACCTTACCAGCAGCTACTCAGTCAAAGCAGAATTCATAGCAGATAGAGACAAATCATCTGATGGCAGAGTTTAAAAGAAACCTGTTACTATGACAACAGATAGGGTCAGATAACAAAATGAACAGACACTTTTGATCTTCAAAAAATTCTTTTTCCTTTGCTCTCTCCTCTGTTATCTGGACCACTCCATCAAACACCTAGCAGATAACAGAGTTGAAAACCCAATCGACCTTCAAGGAAGACCAGACAAGTTGGAAAGTCTATGGAAAGGTTACTATTACAGTGGAAATGCTTATGATGATATTTTCTCTGTGTATGTGTATGTGCATGTGTGTGTATTTTACCAAAGTAACAGAGTACTGTTCAAAAGGCTATACAAAAGCCTCTAATGTTGCATTGTTGAGGTTTTTTGGGATTTTTTATTTAATGCCATTCAAAGAAAGAAAATAGACTATAAAGTGATCTGAAATGATCTGCTATACAATCATCTTGTACAGTTAACATCTTGTGAATGTAAAGAAATATTAAGGCACTTTTGGATTTTGGAGAAGTAATTTATTGTAAATGCTGCAGCACCTAATGTTACTGTTCTCATGCTATAGAAGCTGGAAAAATGTCTCTGAATATGAAGCTCTAAAAAACATTAACATGTCATATTTTAGGATTATTTTACAGTATTTCAAAGATTTATATATTGATAAAAAGCTGTGTGTTACACGATGGTGAGTCGGAAAGAGAAACAAAGTACCATACTACCACACTTCACAGAAGAAATGACAAATCAGCACAGAGAGTAAAACAAAAACAAAACAAAACAAAAACCCAACAAAAATACAACAATTAAAGGAGAAATGCTTCCTCACCATCTGAGAGTACTGAAGAAGTAAGCTTTCAGTTCACAACTTAAAAAGTGTGTAGGGTATGGCACTTCCTATTTGCAGTATTCCTGCTGTCCTAAAGGGATGTCTCAGCCCAGGAACTGGGTTACATAGTTACATAAATGAACCTGTTTTGGGCCGGGGTTTCTACTCCAAGTTTATTTTCCAGTCCTCCCTCATACAGTAGGGCCACTGAATGGCTCAGAGAGGTGACAGTTCCAGAAATTGTGTTGATTTAAGCTAAGCATGGAAGATCTGCAGTATTGCATGTTGTGGGTCAGGAATCTCTCCTGATCCCTCTGGTCCATATTCATCCTTGCTACACCTGCAGTAAATTATATTTACTATGTGCACCAGAGGAGGTATTTATTCTGTACAAAAGCAAAAGTTGTGTGAAAATTTCACACGAACTCTAGCCCTGATTTCTCTGACTTTCACACAAAACCAACTGATTCAACTACCAGTTAAATTTCCAGTCATCAAAAAAGAGAAGACTTGGTGTTATGCTGTTACAGAAATTGCACTGCTGCTTTCAATATTGCCAACGATGAAAGACAAACAACCACTACCTTCACTTTAACAAAGCTGATTTTTTGCTCTTTGTGTTTTCATCAAGACAAAATCTCTACCTGATCAAAATTTATATTTAAAAATATGATTTTCACCTGACAAGGCAAGACAAGATTTTTTTCATTTTAGCTGATTCTAAACTAACACCAAAAAAAAGGGCTCTGATTTCTGGATGAATAAGTCCCTACAATTACATAAAATAATTTCACACTTTATCTGTTGTTTTAGGACTTAACTTTCAAAATAAGTATTTTCAAAATATTTTTCTGATATTTTTCTATAGCTACCAGAAAAGAAAAAATAAAAGTTCATGTTGTCACTACATAAAGTTTTGTTGACTTCATTTTTCAATGTTTTCCAAACAGTTATTTAAAATTTGAGAGCTTAAAAGTTTCAGTGATTTTTAATTCATTGTGTAACTGTTGCTTGACCATACCAACAAATCTGGGAGTTTGTTTGTGTTTTGGTTTTAGCACTTTAATTTTCAAAATGAATGTCTGTATTTTTATTAAGCTTACCTGACTGTAAGTATCATGCTCATATAGCTTATGGCCACAATTGTGACAGATAAAGAGAACAAAAAGTGATGTGCAATAAACATTATACAGTACTACTCAATTTCTGTAGAATAATCCACTACAGAAAGCCCTTGCATGAAAATAGTAGAACAAAGCAAGAAATAGACATGGCCCATGAGTGTAAAGCCTTATTATTAGTTGATCTTTGAACTCTTCCAACCTGAAGGGACTCTTCTGTTCTCAGTGAAATGGTCTCAAAAGCAAAAAGAAAAACCATTTGCATTCTTTCCAAAAGTATCATACATAGTTTAAAGTAATGGGGAGGAAGAAAACAGTCTTTAGGAAATTTTGCAAAGACAGCACTATCTTGATAACACCTGTTTACCCCATAAAAGTATTGCCCAGTTGTCATATTGCAGATTAAAAATGTCAGGTTGAGGCAGCTTTGAATTTTTGAATGGAAACACATTGTACATGTCTTTCTTCTCACCACTAACATGTGTGATAACATGCTATAACAGTCACAGCTTTAACACAGCAGTTGTTTAAAACATGGTTCTTTCTTTGTTTAGTTTTGTACATTTTTAAGCTCCAGTTTTCAAAACTTTCTTTGTAATTCCTTACAATTTCCTTGACAACTTGTACCTAGAGGGTGAGGCATTTCTTTTTCTCTAGAAGTGAAAACTCCATATTTATATAACAAATAAGCCTAACTCAGGTAAGGTTTCAGTAGAAGCATTACACATTGTCAACAATGGGAAAAAAGACTATTCATCAAAGTCAAGTGTGACTCCTATATCATGACTTTCATAAGATTCCTCATGCAGGTTTTGCAAAATTAAAGGGCTTTATATTTTACTGCTGGAATATTTTACCTGGTATCTTCTGAAAACCAGAGGCCATTAGAAAACAAAGAAGCCAAAGTAGCTGGAGTAGAATGCAGTGTCAGCAAAAATGGAAATTCTTATTTATTTATTTCCTTGGCAGTTGCATAATTCAGTTGAGTGGTTCCAAACTGTGTTTCCTATGCTGGCCTGCTATATCTTGAAAAGAGGAACTCACATTCAGGAAACCTGTGGCCTCTTCTATGGGCAGGTTCAGCAGCCAGGCTGTACCCTTTAAGGTGATTTTCTGAGACATATAACCTTTCTGTTGGCTCCTACAGTGGTGGCAATGGAAAGATACTCTCAGAAGCATGGTGGACCACACAGTCTCACCAGGGAAACTGCTGCATGGGAGAGACATGGAGGCAGCAGGCATTTCCAGGAAGTGGTTTCATGAACTGTTTTGGAGCTCAGTGGTTGGTTGTCCTTTCCCTATTTTAAATGCATATAAAATGAGTTGTACCAGTATCTCAAAATTATATGATACATACCTATTAAAAACCCCCAAGACCAACAGAAACCAGCAAACAACTTTTCAAGTGTCTACATACATTCCAAATTATTCTTAAACATCAATGATCTGGCACTGTACAGCAAGTGGGGCCACTAATAAATGAACCTTTATAGAAGGACACAGGGTATGGGCTTGGGATGCCATCTCTCATCTGCTCATAGAGCAGACAGCAGGATAGCAACAACTGCTGCAAACCCTTCCTCCCCTCAGCCTAGCAGGTCCTCTCTTCAAGTCACTCAGCCCCTCTGTTGAGAGGACAGCAAGATCACCAATTTGTGAAAAATACTGGAAACTGGACTTGGACGTGGAAGGCCTTTTGCTCAGGCCACTGAAGAGTTGCAAGTCACTTCCAGCTATTATTCACCCAATTTTGAGGTGAACCAGAACCTAAACACTCTGTTCTAGATGATTTTCACAGGATATGTGCTGTAGCTAAGGAAGAAAAAAGTATTATTAGAGAAAAGAAAACCGCTACATATCATGTACTTCATCTATGCATCTATGTCTCAAGCTAGGAAAAAAAAAGCCAATCCCCTTTTTATCTCTATTCATATGGGAAAAGCAATTTCTGATTTCAGAAAACAAGTGTCTCTAGATAGTGAGTATACTTGTAACACTTGTTATTTTTTCCTTTAATATTCTCCCATTTAAGAAAATCCTTCAGAAAAATGATTTTTAGATAATTTCACAAAGTTCTGATTTCAAAAATCCTGTAAAGAGCAACTGCTCAGCAGCTATTCAACTTGTCTTTTTAACAAAATAAAAATGTGCAGGTGAGTATTGTACTATATGTCAATAACTGAAAAAAAAAGATGTTAAAGCAAGCTAAATAATTGCCTAACAGTACTTGTACTAATGACCATAAACTTCTACTATGCTAATTTTTCTCTGCACTTTTAATTACAGATCAATAATACTTTGCAGTTGACATTTAAAAATGCTGAACTGCATGTAGGAACACAGACTGAATAAAAATATACAATGTGGTACTGAATTTACCAAATCAATAAACTTTGCTATTTAACAAACAGTAGCATGTAAACAGTCACCAAAATTAGCAAGTGTAAAAGACTATGCTTCAAGTGGTTAATTATTTTTTAATAACACTAAGCTTCAGTTGATTGACAAAATTCCACTGCTGTGAAAACGACCCATTCTATTCTTTCTTTGCATCTCTCTCCATGGTTTGATCTTAGCTCAAGGAAAGCTTAACAGTACTCACACATTCTCTTTAGAAAATTATGTTCTTAAAGATCAAAAGGTGAATAATGCAATTGCACAAGTTCTGGCTTACCTTTCCTTACTTACTAGATAAATGGTCTTTTTTTCCTTTTAAAATGCTTTATTTTGACAAGTACATTTAATAAACAGGATCATGGCATTAAACTGTAGTTACATATGGGAATATCAATACAATATCAATGATTCTGTTTGAAACAAAAGGCTAAAATCAATAAAATGCCATTTACTTTCCTATACCAGCTCCTATATGCTAAGAGAAGCATAAAGAAGCAATTTTTTCAATATTCTGAACTCTTCAGACTGCTCTTTTTATTTGCCTTTTTTCTTTCTTTTCTTTTTATTTCACTTTTATTTTTCTTTTCTGAGTCTTGTCTGCACTGCAGCAGTAGGCTGAATTTTCAGTAAGTATTGTTGCTACCTGATTCCCATACACAAAAATATTTCGAATCATGTTGAATATGTTTTTAAGCTGAGGTAGGGAAGGAAACATAAGTGAGACTGAAACTAGCAGGTCAGTGATTCTGTATTGCTAATTTGTGCCTATTAAGTTCTAGTGATCTTTTACTGTTTCAATTTTCTGGCCTGTGCTAAGATTTTGAGTTGAACATGCATAGCTAAAGATAAAGTTGCAATCAGGATGACCATTTTATGAATTTCTACAATATTACATAAAGCATGTGGTGACCCCTGCATATCAGTTCCAACCTAAATGATTATTGTAGTAACAGATGCTACAACAGAAATGTTATTTTTTGCTACTGTATAAGATATAGTAGACATTCTGACACCAAAGCTAAATATAACAGGGAAATCCCACCATGTGCAAAATGTTACATTGTCTAGAAGAGAAAAATATATGTTGAATCAGGACACCAAAAAAAAAAAAAAACAAAAAAACACTAAAACAAAACAAACAAACAAAAAAAAAGCATTTCACAAGTATCTTTTTCATCCTACAGCCATATTTGGAGGAAGAAAAAGATGTCAGGAGCAGGTGATTGGGACTTTCTGCCCGTACTCCAGCTCATCAACTAGAACAGTGACTAGTATTTTATTGAGAAGATCAAGTATCTGTAGTTTTTGTTTCATGCTATATCCTAGAGGATACAAAAATTTGGTTCAAGGAGAAAAAAATGGGTTTTCCATTGGTACAAGATTTCAGCAGATTATTACCTACAAGCTCTATTTGTTGTTTACTTCCTAGAGCTCTCAATCAGAGCTGGAAAGATCAAGAAATTGTCTCATTAAGACAGTTGTTACACATTTTTGCATTTAGGACTCAATTTTCCAGCTGTTATTGACATTAAAGAGCACTTAGTCTTGTAAGTGGTTCAGGCTAAGTCCCCTTTAAATCAATGAATTTACTATTTCCTAACTGGGTTGACATAGTGTCTACATAGTTCCTAGAGCTGACTTAGCAAAACCTGCTTAGGAGATTTTACACAAAAGTAACTCTTACAAAACACACAGAGTGAATAGACTTTCTCTCTAGAGAATTTTCCCTGTGTGATACCAGTGTTTTGCAGCAACACCATAGAGATATCTCTGACCCCAGCTACATCATCCAACATAAGAGTGGAAAGGAGACAGAAATGTGCTTGGAAAGGTGGAATTAAGGAGCCTTCATTAGAGCTGCTTTCAGGACTTTGTACTGCTATCCCTCAGTATACTGTGTATCAGGTGGACATAGAAATGTGATTGACATCATTTCCAAATGTTGGTGGCCTGTTGTGCACACCAGTAAAGTGTTCCTAGGCATGCCTGTCCCAAGGTAAATCTGTCCCAATGTCTGCTGAAGGACTCCCAAGCACAAGCACAGCTGGCTGGAGAATGGATTGAGAGAAGCCCTGGGAAAAAGTACCAGGGGGTACAGGTCAACAAGAAGCTCAACATGTCTCAGCAATGTGCACCTGCATCCCAGAAAAGCAAGTGTATCCTGGGCTGCACCAAAAGAAATGTAGCCAGCAGGGTGGGGAGGAGATTCTGCCCCTCTGCTCATCCCTTGTGAAACCCCATCTGGAGTGCTGCATCCAGCTCTGGGGCCCCCAGCATAAGAAAGTCATGAACCTGTTGTAAGGAGCCCAGAGGAGGGCCACTAAATTGATCACAGGGCCTGAGAGAAACACCTCTCCTGTGAAGACAGGCTGAGAGCTGTTCCGCCAAAAAAGAGAAGACTCTGGACAGACCTTAGAGCACCTTCCAGTACCTAAAGGGGACCTACCTAAAGGAAGGTAGGAGAGGGACTTTCCACAAGGACATGCAGTAGAGGGAAAAGGTGGAATGGCTTAGAAGCCAAAGGAGGGTATATTTAGATTAGATATTAAAAAAATATTCTTTGCTGTGAGAGTGGTGAGATACTAGAACAGGTTGCCAAGAGGATTTGTGGGTGTCCCATCCCTGTAAGTTTTGAAGGCCAGGTTGGATGGAGCTCTGAGTAATGTGATCTAGAGGAGAGTGCTCTTGCCCATGGAAGGGAGTTGGAACTGGATGATCTTTAAGATCTCTTCCAAACCAAACCATTCTATGATCCTATGATTCAATTTGTTTGGATTGCCCGGAGGACACCAAGAGAGGTTCATTTCTAAACTCAGCTAGAAAATTAAAAAAAAAAAAAAAATAACAAAATTAGCAGACAGAGAAGTTCCTCAATCCATTTCACCATGTGCTCAAAAAACTTTGTGTTGGCAGAGAAGCATAGCATGAGAACCGAAACTACTCAAGAACAGGAAGAAAATTACAGGTTTAAATAGCCTAAGCTGCCATTGAAATTAAAGTTATGAACTATGTGCTAAGAATAACTCAGAGAGGGAATTCAAGCACCTCCATGGCATGCTGCAACAGGAAAGTGGTTACATTTTTTCATTTTGCCCTTGTCCCTTTATTCCAGTATCTTTTTTCTGCTCGTAATACCGAGACACTTTTGGTGCTGCACTTTGCTCTGTGCTTTGTACTCTTGGACTGATACCATACACTATTTGACTGCTGCCACAAATATTAAACTTCTGGTCACAGATGTCAGAATCAGGGATGTCAGTGTATCTCAGCTGAGATCACTGACAGTGCGAGCACTCAAAACTTCAGCCATTCAGAAAAGGTGGTACATGTTTTGAAAGGCTTCCTCAAATACTGATCAGCAGAAGTAATATTTTGTTACCACAAACTAGAATTTCTGGGCACATAAGTTTCTTTCAAATGGGGAAGGTTTGGGGAAAATGTGATTTTGAGAAATACTGAGTAAGTACAAAAAAATTGCTGTTTGTTTTGCCACACTTGCCAGTGATCTCCAGTTTCAATTTGCCTGCCAACAACACAGTTAATATTAAACAACAACCACTGAGTTTAGTGAAAGCTCCCTATTTGCTGTGATATAAACATCAATATGAATACATAACTCTGAATACATAACAAGGCCTGGCTGACCATGACAGTACCCAACTTGCATTGACAAATTTCATCCATTTCACTCATAAATTATGAGTGACCCTAATTTCAGCCACACTAGTCTGCTTTGCTAGTGCCTCTTTAGTTCTCCTTTTCCATTTCATCTTCACATCATAAGAGTAAACTAGAAAATACAGTTACTAAATATAGTTACTAAAAACATTCTAATATCACATGAAAATTTTCTGTTCTCCAGTGAGTACTCTAGAGCTGTGCAAAAGTTATCAACAGTGAAGTATTCCAGAGAAAAGAAGGCCAGATTATTATACACACAGAAAATCTCAGTTCAAGAAATCCTACTCAGTCAAGCCCAAATACTATCTAGCTGGTTTTTAAAATACTAACTAAAAGTGGTAAAACATAAATTCTTAATTTTAAATAGATAACTTAGACAAATAACAGCTGAATATGAAATATTTTAAGCATACCAGAATTACATTCATTGTCCTAGTGCTCCTCCTAATTTAGCACTGCTGGCTTCTAAAGGAAATATGGACATTGTTTAGACATCAACATATTTAACTGGATTTTTTAAAAATTTGTAGGAATTATGTATGCCACATCTAATCTTGTAAAGTGGATAAAAGGCAACACAGACACTAAAGCAACAAGAGAGAAAACTCTAAAGTAAACTGAATATCATTATGATGATTTCTAGCATTTTTATCTTAGAGTTCTGAAGAAATTTAATGTTGTTGTGTCTAAGCTCTTGTCCAAAACATCTACCCTGTTTTTCTAACTGCCTGAGCTAGTACATCAACAAGTTGATATACCTCTATTTTATTGAGCATAAGTATGGGAATGACAGATTTGAAAGTTACTTAAACAAGTAAATTAGGTTAGACAGAAAAGTTATGTAACATAATGGTAACCAAAAAATAGGAAAAGGTCAATTAATGCCTCAAAAATATACCAGTTTTCTTTGATCATGACAACAGAACCAAGGACAAAGGAAAAATTTAAATCAACTATTTGATATTTTTTTCTTCATTCTTTATAAGCTTTTGAACAAATGCCTGACAACTTGCTGTTAACAAACAACAAATAGTATGTTTTAGTGAAGATAGAAAATAGATTATTGTCTATTTAGCATTGCTTATATGACTGGGTAAAAGTGCTGTGCAAAATGTCTAAGTGTATAATCATAATTCTACTTATATAAAAGTCAAACCATTAGATTGGAAAGGGCTTCATAAAGTTACAAAGACACATGGGAGAGAAGGTGATACCCACCTATGTCTGGTTCTTGGGAAGACTCAACTCAATCATCCCATCTTCATTGACTTTCTGCTCAGTGTACCAGAAAGTATTTGTTATGTTCATCCCCAAGAGAGTGCCCTTAAATTAATTTAGTTGTATCTCTGGGGCAAAATGAAGAGAGTTTTCAGTGACCACCAACAGGATTTTCAGATTCCATCAGTGTCCCGTGCTGGGATGTCACATGCAAATCCAGGGAACTTGGAGCAAGTGGCAGCAAAGCAGAGCCTGATGTCCCAGAAAAAAACCTCCTGCTTAGGGTATCTCTGCATCTTAGAAGGAAGATGTAGTGGGCTGGGCCTGGCTGGATGCCAAACACCCACCAAAGTCACTCCATCACTCAGCCCAACTGCACAGGGGAGAGAAAATATAACAAAGACTTCATGAATTGAGATAAGATTCAGGAGAGATCATTCACCAAATACTGTAGCAGGCAAAACAGACTCATATTTGGGATATTAATTAAACTTCTTGCCAACAAATCAGAGCAGGGTAATAAGAAATAAAATAAATCTTAAAAACACCTTCCCCCTACCCCTCCCTCCTTCCCAAGCTCTACCTCTTCCCTCCCAGCAGTGCAGGTATATAGGAAATTGGGTTATGGTCAGTTCAGCACATGTTTCTGCTGCTGGTTCTCAGGGAGAGGAGTTCTTCCCCTGCTCCAAGGTGGGGTCCCTGACACAGGAGACAGTTCTCCATAAACTTCTCCAACTCGAGTCCATCCCATGGACAACATTCTCCATGAACAGCTGCAATGTGGGTCACTCTTCCACAGGATACAGTTCTCCAGGCACAGCCTGCTCCACTGTGGATCCCTCACAGGGTAACAAGTCCTACCAGAAAACCTGTTCCAGCATGGGTTCCTCTCTTCACATGTCCCCAGGTCCCTGCCAGTAGCATGCTCCAGCATGGGTTTCCCATGGATTCACAGTCATCTTTCGAGCATCCACTTGCTCTAGTGTGGGTCTCCTCCCCAGGCTGCAGGTGGATCTCTGCATCTCGATGGTCCTTCATAGTCTGCACAAGCAGAGCTGCCTCACCATGTTCTTCATCACGGGCTGAAGGGGGACCTCAGCTCCAGCACTGAGAGCTTCTCCTCCTCCTTCTCCCGTGACTTTGTGTCTGCAGGGCTGTTCCTCTCACATATTCTTACCCTACCCTTCTCTTGCCACAGTAACATCTTCACAGTAACTTTTTTTCCTTTTAAATATGTTATCACAGAGGTGATAACAGGTCATTTCTAATTGGCCCAGCCTTGGCCAGTGGCAAGTCCATCATGGAGCTAGTTGGCATGGGCTCCATCGGACATGGAGGAAGCTTCTGGCAGCTCCTCACAGTAGCACCCCTGTAGCCACCCTGCTACCAAAACCTTGCCAGGCAAACCCAAAACAGAAGAAAATGGCATTGCAAAGGGGATTCAAATTGACAAAGATCTTACTTTCTACTATCAAAACACTGGCAAGGCCACCCTCCCTTTCAAATTCTCCTATGTTGGCACTAAGCCATTCCATGCAATGAAATCTGTAAACAACCTGACTTATGTTACATGAACATTTCTTTACGTTTCCCCAAATGCTCTGGACTGCCTAACTGTTTTAGATTCACTATGTAAATTGAATAAACCAGTGGTAGGATACCAGTTGTTCTACTCACCTAGAAGTCAAGACGAGCACCGCACGTGCTATCATGACTCAGTGCCTGTGGTCTCAAATTTGTCCCCAAGAGCTTTGAGTTGAGGGGCACTCCAGGCACTCAGAACCTAGTATACTGCACATTTTTGACAGTCCACACTGTGATTTAGCTCAATATTTAAATCTCGTCTTCCCCCTGGGTAAGACTCATTTAAACACTTGCAGGAAACATCCCAGAGCACTGGGAGGTAGGAATCCTGGCTGCACATTTTGCTGTCATTCCTGGGGACAGGACGGTCAGTATCTCAGAGTGCTGTGATCCATTTATTACTCTAATGCTACATATCATTTCCTGTATTTTCTTCCTTGAAGTTAAAGTGAGGTAATTTAGGTGTCCTTTCTCCCTGTGAGCATTATTTTCTCTAGTACTAGCAAATAATCGGGATCATATTTCTAAATAACAGCTTTCAGTGTGTTATCCTAAAACAGCTAAGCAGTTGTGATCCTGAGTTTGACAGAAAAGATAATGGATAATGCAGACTCATGAGCTGTGTCTCAGCAGTCATGGTAGGGAATATTCATATTAGGTGTTGCCAGGTCCTAAGATATTGGAAAAATAGATTGAGATTATGATGAAATTGCTGCAGTGAATGTCCAAATAAATTGTTCAAAATACATCATTGTCCAAATACAGCAAAGTAAGAGGAAATTTCTGGCCTACGTATAAGATTCAAAAATTATTGCATTTCATTTCTTTAGTGTGGAAGAACTCCGGCTCAAAGACTAGCAAAACATTCTGCAACAAAATTTCCTTACAAACTGTCCTAATGATAGGCATGCTATTCTTCACATTTTTGCTAGAATCTAAGCTAGAAAACAATGTGTTCTTGATCTTCAGATCTGTTGGGTTTTTACGCAATAATCTAGGGTCCTGTACACCCCTCTAGACCTGCAGATCTCATCATTCTTTGCACCAAATCAAACCTGAATCTCAGCCAATAAAAGAGGAAGGGAATTTAAAGATCAGAGTATGCCATTACCTCAGTCTATTTTGGCTTTCCTGAAAACCAGAAGGGTGAGATTTCCACTAAAGTTTTCCTATATGAATTCCGCATTTTATAATTTAATCAGAAAATGTCTTTTATACGGTCACCAACCTTTATTTTAAAACTTCTAGTAATGCAAAAGACATCATTAGAATCAACCAGTTGTGTTGATAAAACAACAGTCCTTGCCATTAAAAATACTCACTTTTTCCGAATTTATTTCTCTTTAACCTCCAGCTGAAGGAGACAGGAAGATCCTGTTACACCTTCTCAAGCTAGATGAAAGACCCTTCCATCTGAAATATTTTCAGCCATACATACAATACAGAAACATAGTCACTCAACTTTTTATCAGATAAAAAATCATATTGACTCCTCTAGTCTGTCCCTTAATGCAGTTCTCTAGACCAGGAATTATTATTATTATTGCATCCTTCTGAATCCTTTGAGGTAAAAGTAGCTCAGTTCTGGCATTAGTGGATATTTTATCAGGTCTGCTGTAACACATATATTAATTGTTTGTTTACCTAAAATAATATGAACAAGGACTCTTAAGAACATAATTGTGGCAAATTTTATAGTACTTTCCTTAATTTATGTTTGAGACTTGTAAAACACAAAATTGATTAATATGCAACATGAATACTCTTGTCTTTATAAATTCACTTCTCTATTCAACAGAATGAACTGTTTTCTCACTTTAAGAACATCTTCTTTCCAAAAGATTTTGACTAATTTTATCAAACATTCAACTACATTTATAAATATTTAAGCAGTTATTAACTACCTTTTAGATTCCTGCAATCAGAGCTATTTATTTTAAGAGCTTTGTAAACTATGCAAACCATGTGTTTGTCACTCCTTAAATCAATTTGTTGTTTAAAGCTTCAAAACAATACTAAGTGTGTTTTTTATCTTGAAAAAAAAACCCTACTACTTAGTTCCATAAACTACAGAGTTGCTAAATTTCTAAACCTGACAAGTTTAAAATTTTGGAGGGCCAGTGCTATGAAAGTTCTGCATGTTTCAATTATCATAAGCCACGTGGTAGAGCTCAGAAAAATGTTTATAAAGTTTATTAAGATGTCATCGTATTTTTTAACTCTGAAACTCAAATGACCGTTACCAAAATATTAGCTAACTAACCATATACAACAACAGGAAATATTTCTTGTGCAATGCAGGTGCCTGTGATTTTCTGTAAAAAAAAATATTGCTAGATGCAGGTCAAATCAAGGTAAAATATTTTCAGCCAGAAATTAATTTACTCTAATTATCTTGGCACTTATTTCAGATGTTGCAGATAAACGAAAATGAGGTACAGACATAAAAGTGGGAAGAAAAACAAGAGATAGTCACTGTAGTAGAGGATGAAATCATGGATTACAGCAGCAGATTTCCAAAACCTAGAAAGAATGGCCTATCAGAAAAAAAAAAAAAAATTCTGTTGAACTTACATCCCTGATGATCTCTGAGCTAGGACTGTCAAATGAAATTTCTCTTCTCAGCAACACAGGAATATCTTTAAATCCTAGGATACATCAGTTGCCAAAGTTCCACTCACAGCCAAAACACTTTATCCAGTATATACCTGGGTCTGGAAAGCCCTTGCTGAGCCTGATTAACATATTAATCATCATGAAAAGTGGAAAAAACTCAGAACATTTTAAGGACCAACTATCTTTTTCTATGTTGAAGCTGTCAGGCTTCAACCAGAGCATTTTTTTGGCTTTACTATGATTAATAATTTATTCATTCCTCTCTAAGGTTTGGCATATTATGGGGTGATCAAATTTATTGCTAATGTTTTTGCTTCCTGTGTTTCAAAGAGAGGATACTTTTTATTTAGTCCTGCAATGGCATACATAAACTTTCAGACTATTTCAGGTTGCTAAATGCTCTTCAGATGCAGAAGTTCACTCAGACTGGTCCCAAAACAGCTGGACATGCTGTAAATAGCAGAAGAGGCAGTTCTCTTATACAAGGCAGAAATCCCAACTAAAACAATAGGATAAGTACAAATAAGATTTTTCTAAATATCTATGCTGAAATGGAATTCCATACCTTTTGGAGAGAATGTAGCCTTTGTAGCTGACAAGTTTAAAAATTAATATTTAAAAGGTATACTTCAATAAAGAATATTAATCTGTTCACATATAGTATAGTTATAGATTATATTTTTATATCAAACAGCTGTCATTTAACTTTTTCTGCCATCTGAAAACAATATTGTTTTACTGTCCCGATTTCATAATATAGGTATGCTGTGTAAATGGAAAGCTGCTCTATTTCTATTAAAGATTAAAAGTATTCAGTGATCAGAGGTGTTGCAGGAATATAATTCAATTTAAGACCAGTAATTTGTGTAAATAAATGTCTAATATGAAAGAATCACCACAAGTGGAAATCAAGAATGTTCAATTTTTCATGATACTTATCAAAAGAACAAAAGAGTTCATGCTCATTAAAAAAGTTCTAAAAATAACAAGGTTCAGTTTCTCCTATGGGCTCATATAAATTTTTTATTTTCCATTTGAAAATTAGGATTGTGCCATATACAAGCTTTTTTGTGCATACATGAATTGAATTTAAACTTTTCTGTTAAATTATTAACCATGGTTTTAGTATGCTCTAAGGTGAGCAAATTAAGAAATCTTGGATTGTAGGACGTGTAAAAAGTGCTTGTATCAAGGGAACTGGTGTTAAAATTGCCTGGCATTTTCCAGGAATAAGTACTTAATATTTCCTTGCAACAAGAAATGTGTGACTGATTTTAACCCTAGGTTCTTTTGGCTTTTGATTAGTTCACTGACTGATTAATGCTGATTAATTACAGTAGGTGATTTTTTTCACAAAATTTAGTTTAATTGAAACTGAGGGAGTCACACAATAAACAGGAGATGCTTTAAGGTTAATCTCTATATTATTTTTGTATCTATATATCAGTCTATCCTTAAAGTTTGAAAATATTTTTGCCCAAATGCTAAAGGAGCGGAGTGGATTACTTTTGATCTCTAGAAACTAAACATGAACAGCTCAACATGGATTAAAATGTAGTCATTCTGGAAGAGGTAAATTCTGAAGTCTTTCTGCCATGACAAAGACTCTCTTAGTATAATTTGTCATCTAACTGCTCCAGACTATGCCTTCCTCAATGTATCAATCACATCACTTGATCATGCAGCAGGAGACATTCAAGTCTCAAGCTGACAAGACAACATCCTCTTGACTGCAGTTTTGGTCAGTTTTTTCTACTGAGAAATAAAGGCTTCTGGTAAAATTTTGGCCTCTAGTGTCCAAGTAAGTCTCATGCTTAATACTGGTAGTTTGTATAAATAAATATTTCTGAATACAAAGATTGTTGTTTTCTATATAATGGTCTTTTTCATAGGCTTCTATGTAAGAAGGCAACTAAGAAAATTTCTTCCTTATGAATTTTAGCATTAGCTGAGTTTTTATCTACGGGGATAAAATTAAATTTGATTAAGCTTAGATGTGATTAGGTTTAGATATGACAAAGACATACAGCTGATCTCTAGGCTGGATATCAGTTCCCCATGATAAGATTCTGATGCAGTTTTAGACAATTAAAATTTTACATCCACATTTGAGCTCTTTACTTTAGACCGCTGTTACAATCAATGGAGAGAAGTAAGTTCTCCTTAAAGATAGTTCAGCTGTCCTATTTTAAATGCTTATCTGAATGACTCTGAAGGTGCCTGTCTTCTTCCATTGGCCACAGAGAGCTCACAGGGACTAGACATTGTTTCAGGACTAGACATCATACCTATGAATGATAAATTGCAGCAGAGGTATCCATCCTCAGTGATGAAAGCAAACTTATGTGATACTGAGTTTTCAGCCCATTGGAGACTCTTTGTTCTTGGGCCATTGGGCCTCAGAATATTGTTAATTCATCTCCAGTTCCTTGTTAAGTAGGAGTGTTTTTCCTTTCTGAGAATTTGATCATCTGTCCATAGCAATTTTGTGTAGGACTCTGAGAAGTCCTGATTAAATCATCTGCCACCTCCCTCACGTATAAGAGACTGCAGTGTGTGTATCTTTCTCCTATCAAACTTGGATGACTACATCTTCACTTTCTGAAGTCCATGAGAAGTCAGTATTTGTACTTCAGTCATATCAAACAAAATGAAGCAGAATGTCAAAGGTTTTCAGCTGTAAATATGAGGTGGGGTAGTTGTTATCCCTTTACAGTAGATTACTTACTCTTTTCTAGAAAGATCTTTAACTTCTGCCAAATATTGCAGCCTCTGTTCACACCACTTGAACTTAGTTCCAAAAGTAAGCAATATGTTGGGTTTTTTAAAGTAGTCATTTGAAACCTGACCAGTTATTTGTAAGTTGCTATATTAAGCCAAGACTTTAGTCACTCTAGATTGAGCCATTAGAAACATTTTTAACGGATGATATCTACTGTGATGATGTGAGTTAGTAGTGCTATTGACCAAGTCAAAATATATAAGAATACTAAAGAATATTATTTCAGCCGTTGTATTTTAGAAGAAACTTTGCCTAATCTTTCTCCTTGACTTAATAAATTGTTTAATATTGACAATACTTACAGAAATAATTACCTTTATTTGTCTAACATTAAGTTCATACAAATGATAACATCAATAATAACTTTACTTGGAGAAAATAAAATAGGCAGAGTAATTATAAAACTCTGCTTAGTCAAAACTTAACTCCTTTGCCTTTAGCATTGACAAATATAGCTACGTATAATGATTATAGTTTTTAAGGGAAAAAAACCAACATGTTTGTCTCAACATCTTTGTTATTTAAATGATCATATATTATATAATTATCTTCAATGTAACCATCTTATCTCATGGAAGATCTGCGGGAAGGGAAAATAACTTAAATCTAATGACTTTTCTGGCACAATCAGTCCTTCATTCTGTATCCTTTTATGGGAATGAGAATACTGATACAAATTTGAAAAGAGGAGCCTGGAAATGCATAAGTAACACTGCCTCAAATCACCTGGATACGGTAGAGTAAGTAGACCTTTCCAGTCATCTGATACCCAGATCCTATTCCCAGAAACATATCTATATCTGTGCTAAACATCTAACTCATCTTGCCAATCTCTAGTCAGGCTTTTTCAGAGGACCAGTTTGTTGTTGGAGTTTTTTTTCTTTTGCTTTCTTTGGGTGCATCTTCAAACTTATTCCCTCTTCCCATAGCTTTGCACTTCTGTCCCAGCTCTCTTTGTAGGTGCAATTTCATAGGAAAATGTTATCATATCATAAGACTGTCTTTGCCCTCCAGCTCAACTACTAACTGAAACTTATTATGCTAGCAAATTTCACTACAAAGTCACTGGTGCTCTGAACCCAATAACAGGATCAGTAAGCAGAGAGAAGGGGGAATCTTCGTGAGAAGGAGAGAAGCTAGCATGGGAGCAAGAGAAGAATCCTGAAAGCTGGAAGTCCTCCAAGTCTCATATCTCTAGATCATTGCTTACTTGATAGCCAGCTGTGGGCTCCTGCAAATAAGTTAAGCCATGTCATATGCAGCTGAGACTAAAGGATGGGTGATAGTTGCTCCTTCTGCAAGCCAGACAATTTTATGGCAGACAGGACCACTAGTGTTTGTATTGTATAGTACTTCATGTGATGCAGGACCCCTGTGTTTTATTTTGGAAGAGTTCACACTTTTGTCTTATTTAAAATGAAGAATTTCCCACAGTTCTAGCAAAGCTGCTCTAGGAGAGCTGGTGGCTCCTCTGGGCAACCAGTCAAATGATCATTCTGTCCATCACAGCTGCTGTGCCTAAGAAAAGAAACAGAAGATGGGGAGCACTGCCAGAGACCGAGGAGCAAGCCAGTGTACATCGCAGCAGCTTTCCCCATTCCTTATGAAGCAGAACTGCCCTCAACCCCAGGCACCTGCCCATTCTCAATTTGTGAATCCTTCTCTTGGTACCCCCTTTATTCACCCATTTATTCTCCCTAAGACTGGCAAGATTTGTACAGTTTATGCCTTCTCTCAGGTATTCTTGAGAGAAGGTTTGTTGCCTTATCACCTGATGTTTATGGTTTTGTGTAAATGAACTGGAAATATGGAAATTATCAATTAGCTAATGCCAAATACAGAACTACAAAAAGCTCAACAAATAATTCATCTGCTCCTGGCCACAGATTTGGCAAGACTGTAAATTATTGCGCTCTGGGGCTATATAGGCATAAGGAAGTGTACTGTTGTGAAATCTGAGTCATTCTTCAGCACAGAGAAATGAATGTGCATCTACTTTGGGAAAATACAGATGACTGAGAAAAAAATGATGGATTGATTAAAAAGCATATGTTTCTGATGAAATTTGTAACGTAGTGTCACAAGAAAGTTATACTACAGTCAGTGACTAATTGAAGCCCCTTCAGCAAATAAATATCTGTGTCATGTGTGAACCAGAAGAGACCTAGATTCCTCTGGCTTCAAACCTTGAAATTGAGTTGGCATCAAACTGTATCATGGTGTGGTGATTAGCCACACTGCGAGTAAGCTTGCAGCAATGTTTCTGTTTGAAGACAGATTCTCAAATCCCTCCAAAAGCCACATGCAGTGATGTCACCTTGAAAACTGACAAGGGTGGGTTTTTCTTGGGTCTTTCACATTTGAAGTCTAGGGTTAGAAGTCCCACATTCTGGATGCACCCAAGGAACAGAAGATTGTTTAAGTAAAAACAGCAGGGGAGGATTCAAGAGGCTGACTGAGCAGAGGAGTCCACATGTCAGCAATAGGAAGCTGGTACAGTCTGAACTAGGAATGTTTAAGAGCCCTCTCCAGCACAACGTACCACATTCTGCAGGTTTACAAACGGACACCTGATAACCTATTTCTACAATTCTTGGGGAAAGATCCCTTGGCAGGATATAAAACATGAAATATGACAGTCTTTACAGCAGTCTTTTTCACTTTGAGGCCCTAGTTGTGCTGAACTTTGAAAGGAGGCGTTGCCTTCTTCGTGGTGCAATCATTATTAAAGCTGTATGTAAAGGACTGAGATGAACTTGCAGATTTGTTTTTCAATGCAGCAGTGCTTTAAACAGCTAGTACAAAATCTGATTGAGAATTGCAACTATTGTGTTCACGATGTTGTAATAGGATTCCTTTTTTCAAAACTTTTTGTAAGTAGTGCCTGACAGCAACAGGACTGTGTGGCAGACCCTCAAAGGAGAGGTGATTGCTGTGTTTTGTGGCACGAGAACCACAGGAATGCAAAAAATGGCAATTCAGAGTCTTTCATGTTTGTGCCATTATGCATTCTGTGAAGTTCATGTTAACTGTTCAGAGTGTCTAACATTAGTCAAAGCTTCCTTCAAATAACACATTAATGTCCTCGATTGTTTTTCCATGTCTGTTGAATTTTAGCAAATTGTTCAGTTGCCTCAATATTGTAAGTTTAAGGAAATCCAGCTGTCAATTCCTATTAAGCTGGCCTTAGTTTTATATTGTTAATTCAGTTGTCTTTCACACTCTAGCTGCTAAATCTAAAGAACTCTTTACAAAGGCAGATTTATGATGGATGCCATCTGGCCTGATAGAAGGAAACAGATATTGATTTTTAATATTTTCTCCAAACTTGTTTACTCTAGGATAATACAGCAGCTGTGTGGCGGCTTGTCTCAGAGTGGAAAGGATTATTACCAGTGCCTTTTGATGAGATAAATTACCTAGAATGACTTGAATGGCTAAAGGGTATACTTTGATGTTATGTCGCTTCATTTACCCTTATGACTAAATGATTATTGATTTTATATTTTTAAGCTCTTGAAACGTGAAAATAAGTTGGTAGAGAAGCCTAGCTGTGTTAGTTTTATTAATTTATTTCTGCAGGGCATAATTCACTTTGGACCAGGTTGTGAAGGTTTTGGGTTCATGACCGACTCCAGATACAGTTGCAAAGAAATGGCTTATTTATATAGTCATTGCAAGTAGTTCCAAAATCAATACAGTCTGGGATTGGATGATTAAACTTAGTCCCTTTGTGGGATTCATTCCTGTAGCTACCTCTGAAATGATCTTGACTGAAGCAGATTCATGTGATCCAGTCTACAAATAGCAAGTTTGTTCAAGTTGAAATACTATTTTTTGCTCATCTTTTTTTTTTTTTTATCTACTCTGTTCACTCAGTGACATTTTAACAACCAGAAAAAAGCACTTGATTGACTACTTCAATGAAATCACTAATCTGCATTCAAAGAGTTGCCTCCAAAGACTACTTAGATTTTCCATGGATAGATTTAACTACTGCTTTGATCAGTTAGTCCCAGTATGCAGTGGATTTAGGTCTCTGTACTTATGTAGGCAGCAGGAATCCAAGGTGTACACTAAACCTTTAAATAGTCTTCGCAGTTCAAAACAGCTATTTGCCTTTTGTGTATGGCAGACACCTACATATTTCTGTGAACTATTGCCTTTTCTATCATCACTTAACGTGTTGGTGCTATTTAATGTTTGCCTGAAATGTGCCTCTCTTGTCAGTCTGTTGAAGTACTTTGTAGACACTGCAGCAAGTGCAAAAACGTGCTCAAAAACATTCTCTCTCTCTAGTTTCCCACAATGACTATTTATACATGCACTTTGCTTGGTACCTCTTTATACCTTAAACAGAAATACTTTTAAGCTTAATTTCTTCTGGGAAGGTTCAGCAACAAATACACTGTCTTGTCTTATTTAGTCTCAAAAATTGGGATTCAGAATGCTGACATTTCATTTATATAGGCCATTAGCAAATTATAAATATTGCTAATACTATTTCAGCTGTCTAGAAGGAGCTAAAGGCAATAAGCTATAACAGATGCCATAGCTCTAACAAAGTTTATTACTTGGAAGAGTTAGCAGTACATGAACCTGCACAGGACTGTCTAAACTGAAGAATAATATTTCACAATCTAACAGTACATATCTATCCATCTCCTGTACAGGCTATTAACCATGTGCTTGTCTCTTGTTCAGATGTAACTAAATGTGAAGTTGTGTGGATTTTTTTAAATATATGTTTCACCTAAAACTGTGTGTTTCTAAAACACAAGGATCTTTCTCAATGTTACATTTATGTAGGGAACATTACTTACTTCATGTGTGTGTCTGTGTATGTGTGTGTGTATTGTCAGTCAAGAATATTATTCCCTCAAAGGATCTTTCATTGTAATAAGCCTTGGCAGCATATTTTGCAGAGTTAAAAAAGGTGTACAACACTTTTCCATACTTTAGCCACATGATATGTATAATTAATGTGTAGTAAATTATATTGCCCAGTTTAAAGCTTGTTTAAATGCATAGAATTTGAAGTCTAATGCAGGAATAAAATAACTTTTGGATCAGTGTAATGTAATATGTTGATCCATTTTACAGGGTGGTGGTGATTATTTAATTAATCACCTTTTGACAATTATTCACACTGGTCCAAATCAAGGTCTCCATTAAAACCAAAGAATAGCTTCATTACAAATGACCCATAAAAGTGTCAAGTGCTGGCAGTGAAGACAAGTAATTTCCTTTCCCTTTAAAACCATTAGATCGAATGATGGGGGTGGGGAAGGTGATGAAGTGCGTAATAGTGTGATTACAAAGAAAAGCTTAAACAGTAAATTTGACAGCCATGTTAGAGTGGATGGAAGATAAGGGTTATAAACTGTTGGTTCTATACCTCCAAAATCTTTTAATTTTATAAGAAGACATGAATGAGTGGGTTATATTTTTGAGAAACTTTTTTTATCCTCTTTTGGTGTTTATTTATAAATTGAGATTTGAAAATTATTTGACTCAAAGCCTTAGAGATACAAAATAAATACTGTATTGCCTTCTGAATGTTGCTTAAAATAGCAGTTAATTGAGACAAAATTGCTTTACAGCTCTGCAACTATTTTCAAAGCCTGCCTATCTACAAAATCTTTTCTATATCTTATTGGCGAGGATAGAAGCAGGACCTTTATGTTGGTGTAATTATATCGGGCACTTTCTTTTACATCTGGAAAGTACCAAGAAATACCAATTGATTTTGTGTAGAGATAAAACTGCTCTCATCTTGATTAAAGGTGGATGCTGTACCTTTTGCTGAAAGTCCTTGTGTTCTTGCTATTCAAAAATATGCAAACCACTTTTAATTTTCAACTTCTGACAAAAACTTGTCTATTTCTCTAATGACCACTGCGGTTTCCATACAAAAGGATTCATTTTCGTCCCTTTTAAATCCAGATATCATGTTTCAGTTTAATATTAAATCCTGCCAAATAGACACAGACTGAAATTATACAGGAATGTAGCTTCAGAGAACTAGAATATTAGAGTGTCAATTTCAGAGGGGCTGAGCTGAAGAAAAAGTTATTCACAACCTGCATTATGATTTTGAACACACATTTAGTAGTGATTGTACACTTTGTTATAACTTTTTTTGGTTGAACTTTATCTTGTGGAATAAAGTCTTGCTAAGGAATTCCATATAATGGCCTTACCTCTCTTGACCTGCATTCAAATTATGAGAGTAAACAGGTGGTGGTTATTAGCTCAGTTATCATCACAAAAAAAGTTAAAATAATGCTTTCACCTGAAGGTTCTGAGTAATCTTGCTAGCATAGATTCCACTTACTACAGGACATGAATATATATTTACTAGTTTTTCAAAGGAGCAGCAAATATTGACCAGTCCCAGATATGTATTTGTTAAATCTACTTGTCATTCTTTCTTTGATCTTCATTTGTTTTAAAGTCTTGCACCTAAGGTTGGACTAGTTACTGTAAAAAAAATCCCAAAAGTTTAAGTGCTGCTTCTAAAAACTAATGGCTATTGACGTTCATTAGGATTTCTGTGATGTTATCTAACCCTGTAAAGACATTTGCGGTATGCAGTTTACATTGTATCTAGTGATTGTATAATCATTATTGATTTTCCTTGTGTGTAGTACCTATGTCAAACAACCTAATATATTTAAATGGTGATTATTTCAGCAATATATCTATTATTAGATAAGATCAAAGGCGGTTAAGTGTGTATCAGATAGTGTGATAAGATGATATAATGTGTATTTGTGCCAGTGCCTGTGCCCTTTTGTGCATAAAACTGCGATTCATAGTCTTTAATGATTAACTCTCTGAAGCACGTTGTGATTTCTATCCTGCAGTAGAATAAAGTATGACAGATGGATTAAAAGCAGCCCACTTTTTAAGCAAAAGGCCTAGGAGTTATGTAAATGTAATACAATTAGATGAATTGATTTTCAAAGACCATGGGAAATCACTCTCTATATTCCATTCACTTCTTGTTTTCCTACCAGTACTTCTGAAGAAAACTAGAAATATATTTAGAAAGCTGCATGATTTCCCAAAGGATATAATTGCTGTTAATCCCATGAGTACGGATTAACAGAGTAACTTGGCCCATAACAGCAAGTGATTTCTCAGGCTAATCTCATGAGTAGAATGGTTATTGTATTTTATTAGTGATCAAACAGTTTTCTACTTGGACTGTAGCAGAAAAGCAGGAAATATAATGCATTAATTTATTATCAAAGAATTATATATTTTACTGGTGGAGTTTTTCTGCTTTTATTAATATCATTTAATTTTAATATGCTTCTAGTCACTAAATAAAAGTTTCAGTATACATTTAACTCAAATTAAAAAAAAATGTAAAAAAAAAATTTAAAGTAGATCCCCCCAAAAAAGCCTAATATATACCAATACCTGTAGTGCTGAGACAGAAGCAGAAAGCCCAAGTTTTTGCTCTGTCTTTTTAGTTTAAAGATTTTGTCACTTTCTACATTGCTCTAAAAATCAGATTATATATTTGAAAATATAGTAAGTGAGCATGTAAAATATAGTAATTTTATTAGGATTTTTAACTAGTTCTGAAAGGTAGGCCGCCACCCCATGGTGGCACAACAGGCTTCATTTTCTGTGGCTCCATTTTCAGTTTTGAAGTGGTTCCTGTGCAAGTACTAAGCCTCAAATTTGAGTTATTGCTCACAGCTCACTGTGCTATGTGCATGTACAGCTCTGTTTGGGTTAGATTAAGATCCTCTCTGCCACTCTCCCTCACAGAGTGTGGGGATGCATACTTTGGACACTAGTTCCTACTCAGGTCCATAAAATTACTCTTTGATTTCACTCTTTGCCTTCTCCATCCAGCTGCAAGAATGGAAAGCTTTATGATCCCAAATTGTATGTTCCACCAGGAAGTTACCAACATCGACAGTCAAATGCTGAAGTAAATCAAGTTGACCTTTCCCAATTAATCTCAAGGAAAATCAGACATATTATTGAAACAATTAATATGATTTTGTGCCATATCCTGTGTGAATCTGCTTGAATTAGCTGAGGAATGTCTCAGAAACTCCTCTTCCATCTACTCAGACTGAAAGTGATAATTCTGATGACCAAACAGTAAAGGGGGAACTCCAGCAGAGAGTATAGATTAGCAGTCAGACCATTTACTTGTTCACCAGTATATCTGGATTGTGAACAGGATGTTCACAGTGGTCTGCTTTGTTTTAGCCTGTCCACAAGGATGAAGATGCCTAGCTGGTAGTGCCACACTGCAGTGTGCTCCAGTGCAAGGTACCCACACACGGTGTCACTTTGCTGTAGTTTTCCACTGTGGCCTGATCTTGAATTCCCCTGATGATCCACAATGACCCCTATCATGGGTAAAATTGAGAGTCTTGATGGTGGGTACTCTCCTCTCAGATAGGAGAACATTGCTTTCAATTGGAAAATCTTCTTTAAGTGGTGGTGAATATCCTTGTTTTATTCCCTGTTGTGGAAAAATAGGGGGTTTTGTTAGAAAATATTCTTATGTGACTGAACAGTAGAGCTGAACGATAACTTATTTATTTTAATAATTTTCTCTAGATCCTGGTTGTGCAAGTCTCACAATCAAAGCAATTGCAATCAAAGCATTGCAAGGAATAATTCTGTTGAGGCAGTAGAATAGCAAATGTAGCTATAAAGCTATTTACCATATGCGAATGATAAGGACCAATTTTAGACTGTAAAGATGATTTCTTCTTGTTTAACATTAATTAAAGATATCTTATTCAGTACAAAGACTTGGAACACTCCCATAATTCTTGACCTGACATTACAAATTGGCATAGCTGTTCCTGTGCAAGTCATCCAGATAGGCTCAATTGCAGGACTTGGACCTATGTAATCATCTCTCTTGTATCTCATACAGATGCACCAGCTGAACATTATGCTACCCTGTAATGTGTCAAGAAGGCAAATAGAAGTAGGAATTGGCAGTTTGAAGAAGAGGAAGCTCCTAAATTAAGCCATCTTCACAGAGAACATCCCACCTTTCTTCCATGTACTCGTGATTCAAGTCCATCTTGGCCCTGTTCAGAGCTCTGAGTCAGTCTCACAAAACAATAGGTGGAAAAGCACAAGTGACTTGTTCTTAGGCATTTATTTCCCTGCAGAAAGTACAGTAGTGTTGTTTTAGTTTGCATTCAGAAGCTTAACAGTGTAGGGGTTTCCTCTTTATCCTCTGATATTTTACCCTTGGAGTAACAATGCCGTTATTTGCACGAGACTGTGGTGCAGCAATGATTGGGAGAAAATGAAGAAGGAAAGCTCCACGATAGTCATGTCTGGACTCTACTTCCTTCTACCACAGTCAGAGTGTGGGAGAAGTCAGAGTAAGCAGCCAGGAGCAATGCTATGGGCAAGTTTGCAGGGGGTATCCTAGCTGTCAAGTTATTCTCCTACATTTCTGAGTGTGATCATTTAACTAAAATACTCATTTGTTTACTTTAAAGTGGCCTTTTCCGTGTGCAGGCAACCAAGTACCCAGACAGGAACAAACTTGCTCTTTATGTAAATGCATATTTTAATAAGGTTTTTAATGTATTTTTTCAGTTGATACAGTTCTTTCTCAAACTCCAGGCATATAAACATTCCAAATGAGTCTGTATTTACTGCCTGAAGCTTTAAAAATGTCTGTTAAACAAGCCCCAGTAAACTCCCCCCAAAGCTTAAATCTTTTTATGCCAAATACTAAATCTCATGGCATAAGGATCCAGAGGCCAAAAGGGTGCCATGGGGCAAATTGCAGGCAAAGCCTCTAATTCTGTGTGTCCTTAATTTTATTGCACAATTTTGTCATTCCTAAAGGGTGCAGAGAGGAAGCTGGGAGAAGCACACTGAGAGTTAGGCTGTTATTATGTCTCTGCATCCCATTGAGCCGCTAGGCCAGAGAGCTCTGCAGTGGTTGCTTACAGCAGCATAACTTCTGTGCATCAGAGCTTTGGGCTACAGGGGAACATTCCCCTCCTCCATACTCCCCTTCAAATTGTCATTGTTTTTCTCCTTTGCTAAGTCCATTCAGTCAGACTTTGAGCAGGACACAGGGGAGATGGAATGAAATTCCATTCATCCATTACCCACAGCGCTATGGACTTGTGCTTGGAAGAAATTTGCCCTCCAAGGTGTCTTTAGGACCAGGAAAACCTTAGAGCAGGTTTCTGTAGGGTAGGATAATCACATATACCGTCTTTGGTCTTTTAGTTTGTTCTCCCTTTGAAAGTGTGACAGGCAGTTTTCCCTCTCTCCTCCTCTCAGCTCCCAAAAAGCTGTGTGACAAAGCCTGGGAGGCAGTCCCCCTGATGGACACAGGGTGTAAACCCTTGGGAAAAAGTTCACTTCCAGATACATCATCCAACAGAGGGACATGTACTTCCTTCTGTCTTCTGCTGCTAATTATACTCTGGGCAAGGACTTACCCCATATCCAATCTTTTTCTTTTTAACAGGAAGTTCTGGCTTATGTGCCTCCTGGCCTCAGCTTTGCTTCACAGCTATTGAGCGTGTCTGAAATTTTTGGGGGGGGAGAAAAATCTCTACCCCAAGAAAAAA